>JZLH01S0621395.1:48201-64859 GCA_001188425.1 Eucidaris tribuloides | reverse complement strand
AATGACGCCCTGAAAAAATTGTTATTTCAAAATGATTATTTAGTGCTTTAAAAAAGTGAAAATTGTAAGTTGATCGGATTCACCTTCCCATTTTCTCCCATAGACTTACTGTGTGTACACCTAGGCTATTTAACACTTTGAGTGCTATCGGCGAACCGGTTCGCCCACGTACAACATCAATGAGGTATTATCGGCGAAATGGTTCGCCGAGAAGACAATCGGATCCATATCTTTTAATTCGAATGAAAAATGTCACTGAAGTTCCTACTAATGACATTTATCGGAAAATGAATATAACATGAACCAAATAAATGAGTTAAAATGTATTGTCTTGATAGCATTTGCAGAAAATCGTACAATTTGGAAAGGCTATGCACATAAGTCCGAAACAATCCAGTCCCTGGTTAACACACCTGGATTTTTAGCCCAGCACCCAAAGTGTTAAACTCGCCCCGAGTTTTAATTGTTTATTCATGCATAACTTGCCATTGGCAGTGTAACTTTCCAAACTGTTTTATTCTAGGGTGTTTATTCGTCCATATGAACACTACTATGTAGTTCAGATATCAAAATTTGACAATTTTTCAAATTGAAGCTCCACAATGTTAGCCTATCACTTTAACTGAAAATTTCATGTGTGAAAAACCCAGCTTGGCCAATTGACTGTGCATGCAAAATAGACCAGCAGTGTAATTGTCACTATTTTGAAACTATTGTAACTATTTTGAACATATCTTTCGAAATATAATTTTGTGCTCCAGTGCTTTGCTTAATGTATCAGTTTTTTTATTCAATGTCTATTTTGCATTTCTGAAATAAACATCAGTCTTCTCTCTTTCAGCCACTCCCACAAATTAGGGGTTGTTACAGAAAATGCAGTCTCTCCACTGTGATCTATTCTGTGATATCTCCTCCTTTCTACCAAACGTCCTCATACACTGTCTAACCCCGTTCATAAAGATCCTTTTTGGTCTACCTCTCTTCCTTTTTCCTGGTTGCACTATTTCCAGCATCTTTACCCCTTTGTACCCCACATCTCTCCTTTGGACATGCTCAAACCTCACAAAGTCAACAGAACAAAATGCAAATCAAAACAACTTTCATGATTATATAAGTACAAAACAAGGTATTTCAGTAAAATAAGATATCACATCATGAATTATATACAGAACATATAGAGAAATGCCGAGACCAGCATCATTAGCTTGAAGCTTCATACTAACCAAAAAACAAAGGGAGAAAAACTAGAGCAAATGAGAGATAGGGAAGAACGAAGTAACAAAACCAAAAGGAAAGGATTGTGTAATTCTAGAGGTGAAATATTAGATAAATGTTTACATTTAACAATATTTCAGCTCATTTCTGTGGCCAGGCCTTATGACACCAGGAGAATCAAGAAAGCAAATTTTAACCATCCTGAATTGGGTTGCATGTTTTATGACAGGGGTTTACAAACTTTTCTTTTGAAGGTTTGAATGTGATAACTAACTGCAAGAGCTATGAAGTCCAGAACAATGAGCAAAATGATGATTGTTTTATCTGATCTAAAGTGAATTGTTATATTACAGAAAAACAAGAGCCCGGGGGGCACGACGCTCACCTAAGGTCTCGCAAACTCTCTATGGTCCCCATAGAAAAACATCAGTTATACATATAGTTTTGGCCCTTGGAACGTAGCCAAATGAACCAGTTGGAAAACTTTGCATCCACTTGCCATATAGCTGATTTTGCCAAGTTAAATTAAATTCTAACATTCATTTTTATAAGTACAAGGCACACCCTAGTATCTTAACATTTGACCTTTGACCTACTTATGTGACCTTGACCCAAATTTAACATTGAGGTCATTATACAAGTAGCATCAACCATCCAAGTTAGTCACAAATGGGCCAATACCAACCAAAGAAGAAACTTCCAGGTACATTCTATCATTTGACTTCATTTGACCTTTGACCTACATATGTGACCTTTGACCCCCAAATAACATTGAGGTCCTTGTTAGGCATCTACCACCAAAGTTTGGTTACAAATGAGCTTGTGGTTAGAAAGTTACCTAGTTTGGGCCCTTATGGGCCCTGCCCCCTGGGCCCCCAGGGGGGCCTGGTGTACCATTCCAGGAACCCGCTATCCCCTCCCCCTGAGGATCATTCCCACCAAGTTTGGTCTAAATCCACTGATGTTAATGTGAATTATTCCCATAGGGCCCTACCCCCAAACTTTTGCCCCCCTTAGGGGCCAAACGGGGCCACCCTGGGCATTGTCATGAGGAACATTAATTCAGCACAAATAAAGGTATCTACACACAAAGTGGCTTACCTAAACTATTTCTGGATCTAGAGAAGAAGATGTTTGAAAACTACCTACTTTTGGCCCTTTAGGGCCCTGCCCTTGGGCCCCCAAGGGGGCCAGGTGTACCATTTGAGGACCCTTGAATCCCCACCCCCTAAGGATCATTCCTGTCAAGTTTGGGCCAAATCCAATCATGCATTTTGAAGAAGAAGCTGAAAATGTGTAAAAGTTTACGCACGACTCATGACGAACGACGCACGACGAACGACGCACGACGGACGACGGACAAAAAGCGATCGCAATAGCTCACTTGAGCCTTTGGCTCAGGTGAGCTAAAAAACCTAATACGCCTCAAGGTCTGGATTAGCATCCTCCAAGGTACTGACCTGGACCACGGTCTGGACTTTGGGAAGACCCGTATTATGACTTGGTAGTGATTCTTGTTACTACACTTACCATGTTCTGTCTGGAGTTGTTCTTCAAAGTCGAGTTGTGTATTCTTCTTATCCATAATGACTTCAGAAGCACCAATATCTGATGGTTAAACAAAAACAAAATACAGCCATCCATTTTAATTAACAATTTCATTACAATATTTACATAAAGGCAAATTCCCATTATGAATATTGAACTTGATGACCATTTATGCTAACCTGGAGCATGGACCAAAGTCACATACCAGTGCAAAACAACCTATGCATAGGATAAGCCATTAGAAAATAATTTGAAACGTACTTGGTTCTTGTTCATGGTCATTTGTAGTACTTCAGCTGAATTTCATGAAAATCTATTTGGCATTTTTTGATAGATTATATTGGATAGGTTTATTTGTGATGATCTATGACATGTGAACTTTGTCATTTTGACCTAAACTCTATTCTAGTACCTTGTCCAATTCATATATGAGATAATGTTCATGAAAATGTGTTAATCCTTACTTGAGATATTTAGTGGGACAGGTAACCATAAAATAACATGCCTCCAGTGCCACAGGCATAAAAGCAGGATATGAAAGTAATATATCATGCACTAAAGAGAGAAGATACAAAATTTAAACATATAGTCCTAAACTGTTATATGACATTATTATTTAATGTGAGAGGATGCAACTTTCACTTGGTTGATCGTGAAGTGAATGTAAAGCCATAAAACTAAGGTTTCTTGTAAAAGCAAAGTCTACACAGCAATGTTGGGGTTGAGTCCACAAGTATCCAGTCCGAGGCTGCAGATAAATAAAACCTTGCCTTTCATTTTACATAGGGACGTGATGCCAAGTCCAAGTCCTAAGTCCACTACACTGGACTTGAGTCTGGACATGACCACAACACTGTTACACAGAATATTTCATTTACACTGTTCACATATGTGTAGTTTACCGGACAGAGCATTACCCAACCTAATTCTATCATTAATCCAATGTACAATGGAAAAAAAAAATATTTCTGGGCCTCTGTAGAAGCCTGTCCTCTCTGAGTGTGAATTGCACTGGGCATCTGTTCAAGCCTGCCATCCCAAAGGGTTTAGTACCAAAACACAGACAGTTCACTGCCCTATTAGACCACACTGGTACGGTGACCCGACATTTGCTCCTGCAACAATTGCTCCAATGACAATATCTCAGAAGACAGGGAGTTAGGGTTAAAGACAGAGTACGGGATTTGCACACCACAAAACGGCAAAATGAATGAAATCGGCTCAAATCGTTCACAATGTGAAGACTAGTATAAATAAACACCTGTCATAGAACCTGTGGGTAGTATACGTAGTTTTGATGAAAATCTGGACATTTGAACTTCAAAATTTACACAGTGACGTTAATGTGCCCGGGCCATTGCGTTAGTTCCAAATTTGTCTGATCAGCCGTTAGCCGAAGGCCGCACAGAGTTTAGCCATTTAACCAATCAGTGTGCTCCGCTGGTCGTGTGAACGTACCAATAGCCGTGATTCACAATTTGAGCAAAATTTAAACTCGCGGAAAGAACAATATTCTGGTAGCATATCGTTATTAGTTTTTTCTCATAAAACAACAAGTTTATGACGTATGGATCTTAAACTTTCAACACACCATTTGTAAGTAGTAAACTACCGTTTGGTATTGATAATGAAGGGAAGTGATGGACTTGCAAATCCTGAAATCAATCTTTAAGGTTGCCACTGGGTTTCTAGCTCAGAATACTGTTAGGGTTAGTGTTCTGGGTTAGGGTTAGGGTAAGAGTTAGGGTTGAGGTCAGGGTTAGTGCATGAAATTATTGTCCGAGCAATTGTCGCCAGACCCGATGTCATGGAATCACTGGTACTTACGTATTGTAAGTGATTTGTACTTCTGTTTGAGATCCCTCAGTTCTGACTGGACAAACGTCTTCATGTCTCCAACCGAACTGAGCTGCCTTCCTTTCTGTGAAGCCAAGAGAAGGTACAAATATTTAAGATTCAGATTTCAAAAACTTACAACTATATGGTGGGAGAGTCATTTCAATAAACAGAAAGAAATCAATTTACAGGCAGGGTTAAAGGCTGGGTGTCTCTTTTGCATGCCTATAAAAATCAATGTTATGTAAATACACTGGTATATACTGTAGAACAAAATACCATTGAAAAACCTTCACAAAAGTATAGCATCCAAAAACTCAGTTTTAGTGGACTTACAGTAACTGTTAGACTTTGATTTGAATTATTGTCCCATAGAGACAAAAATTTCCTGCATTAAACGTACACTAAACGGCCACTATTTTGTGTGCATTTTTCAAATTCTTGGTAATTACTGATCATCAAATTTCACAGACCTGCCCTTCATCAATAGTCACAGGGAATGAGTGATGTTTTGTTATGCCATGAGAAGTGAACAAATGAGATTCTCTGCCTAAGTATAATGTTAACATGAATAATATTACATTAAATGACTTACATTGTAACCGGTCTGGATCATTTTGGCGGTTGAGCTCAGGAATGTGAAGACACCAGATATATGTCGATTACGGATTTCCTCAAAAAGCTGCAATTAAAAATCACACAAGTCATTGAATTACAAATGTAACGACACATATAAACGTTGCACAGGATTTCATGCACAGAAAATACATGCAGGTCTACCAGTTTAATATCTAAAAAATTCATTGACTTTTCCACTAGATTATCACTGCAAAATACAACATGAGCAACGGCCCAATTTAAAATGCTTTATCAATTATATTTCAAAAACTTAACAATGTATGGATCTTAAATTTTGAACACTGCATTTTTATCCACCTATCTCTGGCTGGATCAAAGCTAAGCAAAAACGGTTTGGTGTTCAAATCAAAAATAATCTTTAAGGCCACCACAATTTTCCAACTGTTCATCACTAGCACAGGTCTGTCAGTATCAGTGCACACCACATTATTCTGTAGTTTTACTCCTGGCAGATGCAACATTATACAGATATTGACTGGTACGGGGTGTAAGATAACATTCTTTGGAGCGTTAGGGAGTTATATTTTCTCAAGGGATTATATTTTTAAATATGATCACGAGGAAAAATATAACTCCCTGACGTTCCAAAGATTGTTACATTACACCCCCTACCAGTTAATATCTGTTATATTAGATGGCCTTGATTATGTTTATAGTGGGTGATTTTAAGTTCGGTGTCGACGTTGAGGAAAGAAAATCATCACCGAGCTCAGTTTAGCAGACGATACCGATTGCACTATCGATTGCACAACACGTAGTGACGTCACGCGCGTCTCACAGTGTTGGTTGAAAGTTACGCCGATGGCCGAAAATCATGGACAAATGTTAAAAAAATGACACCAAATCATTCCTGCCTGCCAGTAAAATTGTATAAATCTGAAAGACAATTACTTTTTCTATGTTTCCATATGGAAGATAAATATCAGTTTGACTATTATGTCAATTTTTAAGGGGAAAAGGCACTTTCAGCGGTTTGCATCGCACAGTGAAGCTTTCTCCATAGCTAACACACACACATGGGTCATGTTGAACCGTAAGAGGGCGGCAGACGTTCAAAAAATATATTCAGCTGGGAAAATATAAAGAGTTGTGAAAATATAACATTTGCGATCCTAGCAAAGCGTATCATGTGACGAGCTGTGGACCAATCACATCTTCGTATCTGTACTAGCCATCTAATATTACACAATGTGGTACCCTACAGAATAATGGCAAGCTGGGATATTAAATGGCAGTGTTGTATCCAAGACCACAGGTTCCAAGACTGAGGTTGCTCCGAAGCACAACCTTTCCATAGGTTTGAACAGGTGACTCGGACTGTGACTGAGACCGAGACCACCAGAAATTGGCTTAGAGGCCAGCCTCAGATACAACACTGTTAAATGGCCGGTGCATCATATGTTACACATTTGATATATTTTATAACAAATTTATTATATTTGAATGTTTTCCATGGTAAACCTGATGATGGTCTTCTGGTAAATGATTGTTATTATCATAATAATCATAGGTAACCCGTTGAAAAGGATTTGATTTTGTTTCAACATGCCTTTTCCTTAGAACCTCTGACAAGATATCTCATCAAGCACGATCATGATTTTTTTTCTTTCACTTAACCCTATATTAACTGGGGGGGGGTCAATTGACCCCCCCTCGACGAATTTCGCGACCATGCCGCCGTGCAAAATTTTTTACCTGTCCTAGCCGACTTTTTACTTTCAAGTCTTGCGCATCTTTTGAGACTGTTTTCGCGAAAATCGACATACCGTTACGACGCTGCCGCGACTTTTTATAATGCATGTCAACCCCAAAATTGCTCCAAAACGTGATTTCGTGTACGAAATCATGGAAATTGTGTTTTCAGCCATATAATCATAAATGTATGATTATTTTTGCTTTTAATCGGTTGAAATGAATTATTTTATGCTGCTTTATAATTGCAAAAGTGTCCCCAACAATTTCATCGAAAAAACAATGGAAAACAAAAGGTCGAAAAAACATAGAATACATAAGAAATTCATAAAACAATAAAAATACATAAGAAATTAATATCAATTTGGGCAAATGTTATTGTTACAGAATAATTCGTTAGAGAAATGGCGAAATGAATATTTTTACAGAAAATTCAGCATATCTAACTAGCTGTTTTAGTGAGTTTATAGCCGAAAACATAATTTCATTCAGCTTATTTAGCATAATTACGTTAAAAAAAACTAGAAAAAATGTTTTTGAGAATTTTAACTTATACAGTGGTGATAGTTTAATCCGGCTCTATGCGACGCAAATTCATGTGCTATCGCCGCCAGCGATCGCGGCCGAGATATGAGGGGGGGGGGGGGGGGGTGTGGGGTCAAATTGACCCCCCCCCCCCCCCCCCCCCCCCCCCCCCCCCCCCCCCCCTTCCCTCCGCCCCCCCCCCCCCCCCCTCCCCCCCCCATCCCCCTCCCCCCCCCCCCCGTCCCCCCCCCCCCCCCCCCCTCCCCCTCCCCCCCCCCCCCCCCCCCCTGGTATAAAACCTGTCTGAAATAGCCAGTTAAAGAAAATACACAGTACTGGTCGATTAATTACGGAACAACAACATTTTAATATCAACTGCTTTCAAACCTTCTGTGAACAGATGGTATTCTAAAAATGTCACTATAGTACATGAGAGAGTAGTAGTTGAAAACAACAGAATACTTCGTTTTGGACATATCTGTTACACAAATCCCCACTGCTGACAAAGTACTAACACAGAAATCTATATGTGGGACTATGTTAATTGTTGCCATACACACTGCAGAAACGGAGCCTACTCCGTTGGGTACTCAAACTGCCAATTCCTCAATTTTGTATTGCATATGAAGTGAATTTGTCCCACATTATAATGCAAATGTAATTTACTCTCAGCTGGAAAATATGGAAATGTGAAATTTTGATGAAAGATTTTCCATCATCAAACAGTACTGTGTATTCTCTTTAAAATAGGGTTAAAGTTTCTTACCTCATCCTCAGCAGTCAACAGCAAACGTAGGCTTTTGGCTCCAGTAACCTCTGGCCCAAACTCACAGTAACCTATCCAGCAAAAAAACAATTTGAAGCAACAGGTAAGAAATGTATCATTGGGTGAAGCAGGTATCATACAGTTACATGTCACAAACAAGAGCCCCTAGGGTGCTTGGCTCTTCTGAAAATATTAGATCAACTTTGAAGCACTGCTCCTGAGGCAGCCTGAAGGGTATATCATTAATTGAAATAACCCCTTTTTCCAGAGAAATACAACTGCCGACTTTGGTTAAATTCCAATTGTGCATTTTCAAGAAAACTAAAATGTGAAATTTGTTATAGCCCTTTCCTACATGTTACCCGTCACAGGGTCCCCAAATAAGGGGACCAGTCAGAAATAACAGCTGTTATTCTATATTTTATTCCACATACTAAGAATCTTGCTATAAGATTGGCCTAGAGTTGATCACGTGATAAAGCATAGTTTCCCCCATCAGATCACTTGAGAAGAAAAGTTTGTTACAAAGCGTATTTCGTGTGCACATCCATGTACGCTAACGCGCACGCGCGCGCATTGAACGTCCCTGGTAGTGCGCACCCAGGTACACTAACATGCACGCACGCGCATCGAACGTCCCCGGTGGTGCGCACCCAGGAGTTGGTCGGGCGCGTGCTGTGTATTCCATATTCAGGGCCAAAGTAATGTCTTTTTCAGAGAAATATTCATCTTTGTTTTTTCTTTAGTTAAGTACTTTCTAAAGTGGAATATAAAGCAAATAATCACCTTTTGATTTCAGGCGACGAGACGATCTATCACTTCTGAGGCGATCTGGATGTATACGCTATCTTTCCTCAGCTTCGTTTCGGAAAGATAGCTACATCCAGAGTGCCTCGGAAGTGATAGATCGTCCCATCACCTTCACCAACGGTAATTATTTGCTTACTATCTATGAACTACAGTGTACAACTTAGATCAAACATTTCTTGATGTACAGAAAACATTTTATCATTCTTTTAACTCTTGACATGCCAAAGTCTCAGATCTGTATCAAACAGAGGTTTAAATCGTCTGGCATGTTAAGAAGTTAAAAAACTAAATTTTTTACCCATGTGGGTATAGTCCATGAACCCTTGGTTTGGAAGGCCCACTTGGGCACTTTCAGATCCCCATGTCCTAAGGATGATTCTTGCCAGTTTGATTAAATTCAAGTTGTGCATTTCAAACAATAACCAAAGTGAGTGTGATGCTTGTGTGCATACATGGATACAAGAAATAGTAACATGTGGTTGCTGAATGGATAAATACACATATCTTCTGTATATGTGTCAAAAGGATAGTACATACCCATTCATCTATAAATTAATCACTTACTAGATTCTTTCTTTATGCATTTCATCATTTTATAATTCATTATTTATTCATTCTTTCATTCATCTTTCTATTTTTGGGAAATCTTACCACTGCTGATACCAAATGTCTCATCCACTAACCCCTCATAAGTGGTCTGAGTACAAAGAGGTGTGATCATATCACATTCCCTGTCAATCATGATCAGATGGCCTATTTCATTCTTGAGTGGGGCCTTTGGCTGTCCACCTTGGAGGGACTGAAGTGTATTAATCATATCCCACACCATCTGCAATGAAAAAAACAAATGACTGTGAATCTAAAGCCTGTTCTGTACATTTCAAATACTGTCAATCATGTCACAAGCATTTAGTTCATGAACAATGGTCTTGTTAAACAGTATAATGAAAACTGCACAGCGATGTTAAAAGGTTAAAACAGTTTTTTTTTTTCAGATATGTGAAAACAAACATAACAAAATTATTAAAGATTAGCAGTCAAAGTTCTATTCAATGTTGTCTCATACAATCATGCTGTCCCAATTCCTGCTGCAAAAACTGATCAGAATTAAAAAAAGCTTCATCAAACACAGCTTTTAAGGTCTGGAACAGTCTCTCAGACAATGTTGTCAGAACAATTTCCTGTACAAGACTCAAGTCTTTTATGAGCCAAGTACACAGGTTTCTTTTGAAAATGGCAAAAAAATGGCCTCATTTCCCCCATTGACAGTGATAATTTTATGAGTAGCTATGAACCATTTGATTTGGCCTTCAGGATCCTTGGTATTTTGGTTGGCTTTGTTCATATGTCAGGGTTTAACACTAGTACTTGCCCTCTTGCCTGGGCTAGTAAATTTTGCTTCCGGGCAAGTAAAAATTTATGGAAATGAATTTTATTTGCCTGAAATTTTACTTGCCTAAATGGGCAAGTAAATATTTACAACTTTTGAATCAAGATGGTATTAAAGATATTGGCTAACATTTACCACACTTAAAGAAATCTGAGCTACATGCTTCCCCATGCTACCATTGTCTTTGATAAGGTCTAAAAATGACACCTGAAAAAATTGTATTTCAAAATGATTATTTAGTGCTTTAAAAAAGTGAAAATCGTAAGTTGATTGGATTCACCTGCCCATTTTCTCCCATAGACTTACTGTGTGTACGTACACCTACGCTATTTAAACTCGCCCCGAGTTTTAATTGTTTATTCATGCATAACTTGCCATTGGCAGTGTAACTTTCCAAACTTTTTTATTCTAGGGTGTTTATTTGTCCATATGAACACTACTATGTAGTTCAGATATCAAAATTTGACAATTTTTTTAATTGAAGCTCCAAAATGTTAGCCTATCACTTTAAAGACTTGTGTTAATTCCAGTTATGTAGAATCTAAAACACTTTCAAGAAGGACACTATCTCTTACAGTACCACAATAATCAAACATTTTGTTCATTTGGGCAAGTGAAAATTTTGTTCTGGCAACTAAATGAATGAAAACAAAAAAAGTTTGCTTGCCAGATCAGGCAGCCAGCCAATACAATTAGTGTGGAGCCCTGCATATTTGCATTTGATAAAAGTTAACCCTATATTAACTTGGGGGGGGGGTCAATTTGACCTCCCTCGACAAATTTCGCGACCATGCCGCCGCGCAAACTTTTTTCACCGCGTCACTCCCTGACTTTTTACTTTCAAGTCTTGCGCATCTTTTGAGACCGTTTTCGCAAAAATCGGACATACCGTTACAGCGCTGCGCGACTTTTTATACATGCATGTCAACCCCAAAATTGCTCAAAAACGTGATTTCGTGTACAAAATCAATGGAAGTTGTGTTTTCAGCCAAAAATCATAAATGTATGATTATTTTTGCTTTTACTGGTTGAAATGAATTAATTTTATGCTGTTTATAATTGCAAAAGTGTCCCCAACAAATTTCATCGAAAAAACAATGGAAAACAAAAGGTCGAAAAAACAAAGAAATACATAAGAAATTCACAAAACAATAAAAAAAAAGAAATTAATTCCAATTCGGCAAATGTTTTTGTAGATAATTGTTAGAAATGTCAAAATGAATATTTTCACCAAAATTAGCATTCTACTAGCTGTTTTTAGTGAGTTATAGGCAAAAACAAAATTTCATGCACTTATTTGCATAATTAATTACTTAAAAAATCGAAAAAATCATTTTTTGAAAATTTTACGATACAGTCATGTAGTTTAGATCTGGCTCTATGCGCACGCAAATTTTCGTGGCGATCGCGCGATCAGCAGCCGAGATCTGAAGGGGGGGTCAAATTGACCCCCCCCCCACCCCCCAGTAAAAACCTGGTCTGAAATAGCCCAGTTGAAATAGGGTTAAACCTCCTTTATATCTATGGACCATTGTTTTCACACAACAGACTACACTTACTAACCTTTGAGCATCTGCCCTGGTAGTGGACATGTGGGATGGTGCCAAACAAGGCTTGGATGTTGACGAGAGATGTGGCTATCGTATGGACCCAGGTTTGATCTCCATCCTAGAGGGCGAGAGATACATTATTGAGTTATCAAAAACTAAACAAACACAAGCAAATAATATATGTATAATATGCAAGTCCACAAGAAAACATTACATACCGAACAAAACAACTGCTTTTTAACTTGCACATAATTACTTTACCATCATATTATCCTGTTCAAGACCGATTGTGAATATGCTCAAGATCTACGGGAAATGTGTGTTATAAAATCAAACTGTCTTAAATTGGGTAATAATGTCATCAGAATGTTTGAAGTATGTAACATCATTTGTTGCACAACTTTAACACACCTACAGTATTTGATGTTTATAGCAGCTCAAAACTAAACTGTAAAGAAACCAGACTGCCAGGATTTTATACGGAGATCTAGTAAAACATATGCGGACTGCCCAGGGTTTCCAAGACCTTTTGGGGTGAAATATTACAGCTGTATCAATACACTTAAATGATTTTGTTATCAAAGTTCTGTTATCATACTACATAAGGATACAATCAATTAAAATATTGATATCTGATATCCAAAATGAATGGGATGTTTAAATCAATCTGTTGCTGGGTGGAGGTGAAAGGGGCGAGGGGATTTGGACCACCCCTTTTGATCTTGGCCATGACATGAATGTTCAGGAAAGAATGACACACACTGAGTAAATGTTAAGAAAATGAAATGTTTGTAATAACTTTTCAGACAAAATAACTTCATAATTATCGATGTAATGATTTTTTTTTTCATATCATACACAGCAAGTGAAAATGAGCAATTTTCTTACTGACATACAACGATATGGGTCACATGCCTTGCCAAAATCTATCAATTTTTCCATTTTTTATTTTAAAAAGACACATGACAATTCATCATCACAACATTTGTGGGATTGAGAAATATTTGCAATTTACATTGAATAGAGGCCATTGTAACACACCTGAAGGTGTGTTTCAATGGCCTCCATTCAAAATGAATGGTAAATTTACATATTAAATATATTTATATCATATATTACATGCCAGGGAAGTCCCTGGCCATACTAGGGTTAATATCATATATGAAGTGAAAACCAACAAAAAAAAAGGGGGGGGGATATCATGTGATCAATGTTTGACAAGTTGAACTTATACTTACAAGAAAGAACAATCTGAAGAATTCTGGTAATTCCAATGATAAAATGTCATAATCTAGCGGAAACAGATCCAGTCGAAACTCCTCAATGGTTACATCTGTTAAAGTGTTACAAAATGATAAGATGCATTTGTAGTGGTTTATTCTCTGAATATTATCATTGTTATCATATCACAACAATATTCAGTTTTAAAAATATTTTCCCAAGAAGAACTGGGCTCAATTGAGCATGTGCAGGTCCCCAATTTGACCCACCCATTAAGCATTTGAAGATTTTAATAATTTACAGAAGTCATTCATACATGCTTATAAACAAATCATCTGTATATTTTGCACGGTACTTTGTTCATTTTTTTATTTTACATGAGGAGACAGCTTCTTTAATACAAAATATTGGAGTGAAGTTTTAAGAACATTAAAAGAAATGTAAACATACTTTTAACTGCTGTTGTGATGGCAAACTCTAATAATCATGTTTCATTAATTCCTGTCACAGTAAAACAAAACTTGTTAAAAGCAAAACTATATAATCCAAAGGAAAAATTGTACAATTAGATAATATACAAGGGCCCCACAAGGCACAACAGCTCCTTAGTCACACAACTCTCTGTGTACGCCCTAGAGCAGTAATGTAATCATTCTTACATCAGTTTGGCCAGGGAGCCTGGATATATCTATGGCACTAATGGGGCCAAACATGAATCGGAATTAAAAAAAATAAAAATTGCACCCCTCTGCCTACAGGATTGATGTTGCCTAAGGTTGGTTAATCTAACATCCAATTAATGATGTTGTCACATACTCCTCATCCAACCCATAAAGGTTTTTATATGTATGATGTATGCCACAACTCTTTCTGTCCCAGATTATTGGTGTCACATGCTCAAATTAAACTGTGAAATCCATGATAACCGTCAACCTGCAGAATCAACGAAAAAAAGTCTGTATAGTCCTACTCACCAGCATCCGTCCTTTTCAACAAATACATTTGTTTCATGGGACGAAACTCTGGAAATTCTAGAGTATCACTATTAAAATGTCTGTCGTGAATATTTACATAACCAAATTGCTCAATATAGTATTGAGCTGCTCAAAGCACTACTGGGTGTTTGAATATCTTTCAAATAGATTTTAATTACAAAGATTTGGTAACCGTTCAGTCTGCCTTTTTGTGTGTTGTGGTTTCTTCAGAATTTTTTAAAAATGAATGTACATTGTATATACAGCGTACATTTTTGTACGTAGACAAAAGTGTTTGAAGTTGAAAAGTTTTAATATTGTATTTTTTTGGTTTTGATATATTTTGTTATGTATTGTAAGGCAATTCCCTGATTAACATCCCCTGTGCTTGCAGGGAATTACACCCTATTGTACTGTTCTTCGATATATACTGTACATGTACAGGACTTTACAAGAAGGAAATGGTGCTATTTAAGAATCTGAATTTGTGAGAGTCTGCTTGCAGTTGAATTTCCCGCATGGTTCAATGAAAGGGCGTATTGGTGAATGCATCATACTTGCACAACAAGAACACTTAGAATTACTCTATGATAGCAAAATTGAGGGAAACAAATGCTGATCAAAAAGCCAGGAACTCAATCATCACGAGCTGCAACAGGACAGTCACTAAGTAAAACAACTGTGGTTTGGTGTTTGCTTGAGTTGATTTTACTTCCACAGCTGTGACAACTTGTGTATGCTTAGACAATAGCTATCGGCCTGTTTTTTTCAACTTCTGTGAGTATTGCTTGCAGTTTCTGAAGTGCTTTATCATCAAAATCATTAACGTAGGACAGATGTCAGGAGATTGCAGACCCTCTGAGAGCAGTTGGGGGTGGGGATAGGGGTGCAGAAAATCCCCCATCTTTTTAAGGGGAGGCACAGGCTGTTTGTAAAAAAAAAAAAAATAAGGCTTACCTAGGTAGCTAGCCCCCACCCCCCCCTGCCATGACAATATTCCCATGTGTTCAGAGACTAAGGGTCGTGAAAAGTCGTAGTCTGCGACCTACTTGCAGGATTTTCCGCGACTCCGACTATCGGAACGCAATAGTCGACTTTTACCACAAGTACATTATTAATTTGTGTATGGGCAGGTTGGGAAAAGTGGCAAAGTGCTGTGTTAATGGATACAAGGATAAATTTCAAGAAATCTTTCGCATTCATTTTTCTTGGGGGTAATGGAGTCTTTGAATAACTGATGTATCTTGATTGTTGTTTTGGGTCGATTCACAGTATTTCAGTGCGATATTCTGGATACTTTTTTATGAAGCTAACCCTGTGTCTTGGTGATTGTGTATGACTAGTCCCGGGTACTCTACTTGGTTGTGAGTTACATCTGTCAGCTCAGTCAAGGGCCTAAAGCTCACTTGGTTCTGCAGTATTATTCCTTTTGCAATCTTTAACAATTATGCTTGATAAGGTATGAGTTATATATTGTGTTATATATGAAATATTGATTGAACTAAGATTTATATTTTACTTTTTTCTAGAGTGACTAGACTGTATCTTGTTTGGATAATAAATCCCAGGTACTTACGTTTGATGTGAGATACACTCTGTTTTTTAGTGCTACCATTGAACGGCTAAGTGAGTTTGCCTCATTTAAAATTACAAATACACTTTTCACAACGTTATTTGCTGATGCGAAATATAGCATTAATCATTGGCAAGGTAGTGGCTGGAAGACATTAGATTTAACTGATTTACTTTGCACAGCCAGACAGACTCAGACTCAGAGTCAAGGTCAAGATAGTATCACAAGCAGACCTAATGTGTCTTGACAACATGTATTGGACATGGTAACACCTTGTACAAAACTCTAACCGTGACATGTTACAGTGTGTGACGTTGTGGTGGATGATATGTTATAGTATATTTTCCAGACAATAAGACGAAAGAAAAATGGCTGTCAAAGCCCTGAGATACATGGAAATGTTCATCCTGTATATAAATCCACAGCATACAGCAGGTGTACCAGTATGCTAGCTGGCAAATCAAAATGCCCATGCAACAGTTTACCTGCTGATGAGACTAATAAGTTATTGAAACAAGTGGACCAAACTAATGCAATGTTGACGAAGCAAAGTGTTCAGGCTGCTTAACGAGTAAAAGAGCAGAACAAAAGCGAGGAGTGGAAACAGGTTCTGAGTTTGAAATATTGCTAGAACACATCTGACAACTGTCCAATGCTGGAGCTTGATATTGTTAAAGCAAATCAATTTGCAGAAAGCAATTCGTAAATACAAATATTGGCTCAGGTGGTGTCAGTGAGATGGAGAGAGAGAGAGGAGAGGGACAATTGATATACCCTGTCATTTAATATTCAGAAAGTGATAGTGCTGATGTATAAACTGAAGAAAGAAAAGAAGATGCTGAGCTGGTCATGTCAGTGCTCGCTCAAATTGAGCTCCACCATTACTATCGACAGATTGCAGAGTCTTTGGCAAATATAC
>JZLH01S0621395.1:34347-48176 GCA_001188425.1 Eucidaris tribuloides | reverse complement strand
GAATTCAGTAGAATAAACTATTCTTGAATCATTTTATGCTAAGATTTTGTCTGAAGAGAATTATTATTTTGTGTTGTTAAATTATAAAATCTCCTGTTGAGTAAACTAAACGTGAACTGGGCCAGGTTCGATACAAACCTGCGACATTCAGTTTTAAAAATATTTTCCCAAGAAGAACTGGGCTCAATTGAGCATGTGCAGGTCCCCGATTTGACCCACCCATTAAGCATTTGAAGATTTTAATAATTTACAGAAGTCATTCATACATGCTTATAAACAAATCATCTGTATATCTTGCACGGTACTTTATTCAGTTTTTTTTATTTTACATGAGGAGACAGCTTCATTAATACAAAATATTGGAGTGAAGTTTTAAGAACATTAAAAGAAATGTAAACATACTTTTAACTGCTGTTGTGATGGCAAACTCTAATCATGTTCATTATTCTGTCACAGTAGAAACCAAACTGTTAAAGCAAAACTATATAATCCAAAGGAAAATATTTTACCTTAGATAGATATACAAGGGCCCACAAGGGCACAACACTCCTAGTTCACACAACCTCTCTGTGTACCCCTAGACAGTATGTAATCATTCTTACATAGTTTGGCCAGGGGAGCCTGATATATCTAGGCACTAATGGGGCCACATGATCGAATTAAAAAAAAAAAATTGCACCCCCTTGCCCTACAGATGATTCTGCCTAAGTTGGTTAATCTGAACATCCAATTAATGATGTTGTCACATACCCACAACATAGTTTATATGTATGAATGTATGCACAACCTTCTCCCAGATTAATTGTCACATGCTCAAATTAAACTGTGAAATCCATGATAACCCAACCCAGATCAACGAAAAAAGTCTGTATACCTACTCACAGCACCGTCTCTTTTCAACAAAACATTTGTTTCATGGGGACGAAGCTCTGGAATTCAAGTTACACTATTAAAATGTCTGTCTGTGAATATTTACAAACAAATTGCTCAATATATATTGCCTGTCAAAGCACTTACTGGTGTTTTGATATCTTTCAAATAATTTTAATACATAAATTTGTGAACCAGTCATTGCCTTTTTGTGTGTGTGTGTTTTTTCCAGATTTTTTAAATGAATGTACATGTATACAGCGTACATTTTTGTACGTAGACAAAGTTGTTTAGTTGAAATGTATTTAATATTGTTATTGTTTTGGTTTGTATATATTTTTGTTATGTATGTGAAGGCATTCCCTGATGTACACCCTGTGCTTGCAGGGAATTACACCTATTGTTACTGTTCTTTCGATATATACTGTACATGTACAGGACTTACAAGAAGGAAATTGGTGCTATTTAAAATCTGAATTTGTGTAGATCTGCTTTGCAGTTGAATTTCCCCATGTCAATGAAAGGGTGTATTGGTATGGCATTCAATACTTGCACAACAAAGAAAACACTTAGAATTACTCTAGATCAAAAACTTGAGGTGAAACTAAATGTCTGATCAAAACCAGGAACCAATCATCACGAGCTGCAAACAGGACAGTCACTAAGTAAAACTACTGTGGTTTGTGGTTTCTTGATTGATTTTTACTTCCAACAGCTGTGACACTTTGTGTACTGCTTGACAATACTATCCTGTTTTTCAACTTCTGTGAGTATTGCTTGCAGTTTCTGAAGTGCTTATCATCAAAATCATTAACGTAGGACAGATGTCAGGAGATTGCAGACCCCTCTGAGCAGTTGGGGGGGGTGACGTGATAGGGCGTGTGCAGCAAAAATCCCCACTTCTTTTTAGGGAGGGGCACAGCATGTTGTAAAAAAAAATAAAGGCTTACCTGGATGCTGCCCCCCCCCCCCCCTGCATGACAGATATTCCACACTAGTGTTCAAGACTAAGGTCCGTGAAAAGTCGTAGTCGCGACTACTTGCAGGAGTTTCCGGACTCCGACTATCGGAACGCAATAGATCGACTTTTACCACATAGTAATATTTTTGTGTAGGGCAGGTTGGGAAGTGGCAAAGTGCTGTGTTAATGATACTAAGATAAATTCTCAAGAAATCGTTTCGTACATTCATTTTTCTTGGAGTGGTAATCGAAGATCTTTGAATAACTGATGTATCCTTTGATTGTTGTTTTGGGTCGATTCACAGTATTCAGTTGTCGATATTCTGGATACTTTTAGGAAGCTAACCTGTGTCTGGTTGGATTGTGTATGTACTAGTCCCGGGTACTCACTTGGTTGTGAGTTACATCTGTCAGCTCAGTTTCAAGGGCCTAAGCTCCACTTGGTCCTCTGCAGTATTATTCCTTTGCCAATCTTTTAACAATTTATGTTGATAATGGTATGAGTTATATATTGTGTTTTATATGAAATATTGTTGACTAAGAGTTTATATTCCGTTACTTTTTTCAGAGTGACTAGATGATCTTGGTGGATATGATAGATCCCACGTACTTACGTTATGATGTGAGATACACTCTGTTTTTTAGCTGGCTACCATTACACTGGCTAAGTGAGTTTGCCTCATTTAAATTACAATACACTTCACACACGTTAGTTTCTGATCGAACTATAGCATTAATCTGCAAGGTATGTGCTGAAACATTAGATTTAACTGATTTACTTTGCAGCAGCTCAGAGCAGACTCAGACTCAGAGTCAAGGTCAGAGTTATCAACAAGCAGACCTTATGTGTCTGTGCATACATGTATTGGATCATGGTAACACCTTGTCACAAAAACTCTAACCGTGACATGTTACAGTGTGTGACGTTGTGCGTGGATGATATGTTATAGTGTATTTCCAACAATAAGACGAAAGAAATGGCTGTCAAAGCCCTGAGTACAGTGGAAATGTCTATCCTGTATAAAATCCACAGCAGTACAGCAGGATGTACCAGTATGCTAGCTGGCTAAATCAAAATGCATGCACAGTTTACCTGCTGATAGACTAATAAGTTATTGAAACAAGTTGGACCAATAACTAATGCAAATGTTGACGAGCAAAGTGTTCAGGCTGCTTAGAGAGTAAGAAGAGCAGAACAAAAGCGGGGTGGAACAGGTTCTGAGTTTGAAACTATTGCTAGAACACATCTGACAACTGTCCAATGCGTGGAGCTTGATATTGAAAGCAAATCAATTTGCAAAGCAATCTGTAAATACAAATATTGGTCCTCAGGGGTGTCAGTGAATGGAGAGAGAGAGAGGAGAGGGACAACTTGATACGCGTCTTCATTTAATGATTCAGAAAGTGATAGTGCTGATGTAGAAACTAGAAAGAAAGAAGATGCTGCAGCTTCGGGTCTGTACAGCACGTGCTCGCTCAAATTGAGCTCCACCATTACTATCACAGATTTGCAGACGTCTTCCGGCAAATATAACGTGACATTGGCCGCTACAAAACCTAGGCAGTAAGAATAGTACAGATACTGTTGAGCAAAAGAAATGCTATCTTCAGTGTTGCCCCTAAACTAAAAGTAATTTTGATAACACAAACAGCCATAGTGGTTATTCGTAAAGATCTTACCCCTATCAACGCAAAGAGAAGAGATATAACTTGCGCCAGAGAATGGCAAAAGAAAGAAAGCGTGAGTCGGATTTCAGCAGGGTGATACAGACTGCTCACTGGGCTAAGCAAAAGGTTAAAGGTGTGAAACATAGGAATGTATATAAATTGCAGCCTCTAAATCATAATCAGGATTCAAAAAAAGGAGAAAACACATGACAAGAAAAAAAAAAAGGGTCGAGTTTCAAGGCGAAAGTACACATGTAGTCATTGCTTCAGTTCCTCCAGATCTGGAGACAGAGAGGATTTTCCGCAAATCAGCCTGACAAACTTGAGTATCTTTATATAAATGTGTTATATACAAATGTAGATCACCTGTTAAACAAGAAGAAACAGAGATTAGAAACTGTTTTGTCATTGTAGTCGTCCCTAATTATTGGTTTACAGAAGTAAAGCCAAAAATTTCTCGTTTCTGATGTTGACCAGCTGAAGTTTAATGCTGGAAGATTTTTGATGTTTTTCATAATCTTCCAGATAATTGACGTGGGTTTGTTTTATGATTAAAAAAAGACCTCAAAGCAGAGGCATATTACAGTTTTTCTGGACTTTGAATTTAAGGAGGCAGTTTTGTGCTTGTATAGAGTTACAGTCGATGGTGGTAACCTTTTATTGCCGTCTTGTTTTATAGCAACCCAATGCAGCGAGCAGACAGAATGATAAGTTTGTCGTTCATTGCTTTCAGAAGGTCGGCGTTCAAAGTTAGATCTTCAGGAAGTCTTCGATATTCGGTGATTTTAATTACCCAGAATCAATTCCGGAATTAGTAATCTTGTTGACTTGTGAGGTCATCTGCCTTTAAGTTTTTGGATTGTACTAGAGATTGTCCTTTTTAATCAACATCAATACAAACCTACACGACATCGTACTGCGCACGGTCCAAATCTGTTAGATCTTGTATTTACATTGAACGAGAGTGCTATCACTGATATTCTAACTCAGCTCGGTCTTGGAAAAAGTGACCATTGTACACTTATTTTTGACTTTGAGGTCAAAGTCGCCATTCTATATGTAGATCGAAGCAAAGATCACTTGTTATATGGCAAAGGAATTATGTTGCATTGAGCTGATAAGTTAAAGTGGTTGCATTGGCAAAATGAGTTTACTGAGAATCAGTGTGAAGAATCATGGATCTTCCTTTAAGGAAAAGCATTAATTGATGTTGTAATCGAATATACACCCAAGAAAAGACCTGAGTATAAAGGGAGGGGGGAAAAATCTTGGATTAAGGAAAAACACTTGAGCCTTGTTAGGCGAGAAAACACAGAACAGTTCAAAAGGTGGGTAACATGCTCAGAGAAAATATATGGAGGTAAATATTCTCAGATTGAATAGAAGAGCAGCGATTACATTACGAAAAAGTAAGTAATCAGGCAAGGTGGTACTGCTACAAAGCTGCTGCGTGATTTGAGCATTTCAAATAGCCTCTAATGTTAAAAGAACGCGGACAAGGCGTTCTGGTCGTTATTCAGATTCGAAAACAACAAACTCGCTGAAAGTCGTATCCAGGTCTGATTAAACCTATGGTATGTAAAAACATCTTCTGACCAACGAAAAAGCAGGCGCTCTTTACCAGGTCTGTTTTTCCTCGGTCTTTACTAAGGAAGATGAGATGGATTTTCCAGCCCCTCCACTGGCTGGGGTTGATTTCCCATAAGTAATATTGAAATTACTTCGGGAGATGTGTTTAGAACTACTGTCAAATCTTAAGCCCAACAAATCTCTGGGGCCAGATAATTTACATCCGTATCCTTTGATGGAATTAGCCTGATGTTATTAGCACTGCCAATATCTTTTACTCTTTAAAAAAGCATGGATAGTGGACAGCTACCCATTAGGATTGGAAGTGGCTTATGTGTCAACATCTTTAAGAAAGGTTAGCAAGACAGATAGCAAAAATTATTCGGGCCCAGTAGTTTAACAGTGTATTGTTGTGTAAAGTCTTGGAAAACCTTATACGAAAGGAGTTGTGTGATCACCTCACAAGAAATTAATCTGATTTCCATGCAACAGCACGCTTGTTGACAGGCCGATCTTGTTAACAAACCTCCTAGAGGTACTTGATGATTGTGACGCGAGATGTGGACGAGGTGGCACAATTGATTGCTATATATATGGAATCTTGATGAAAGCCTCTCGTACCGTCCCCTCACCATCGCTTCCTTGTAAAGTTGGTATCTTTCGGTATCGTGGTAACCTTCTTTCTTGGCTGAAGTCTTTTCTGACCGGCTATGGCGACAGAGTGGTTGTGTGGTGGAAAGGCAGTCTTCTTGGAGAGGGTACTGAGTGGCGCTGCCAAAGGCAGGCCTGTGTTGGGTCCGACCCTCTTTTTGATCTTTGTCAACGACCTTTCCCCCTTGGACGTTAAAAAGTAAGTCAAAGGTCGTTATGTTCGCTGATGATACAGAAGTTCTGTACTGTACGCTCGCGATTACGGAGGACCTTCTGTTGCTTGCCAACTTCAAGTGACTTGTTGAAACTGCGAAGAATGGGCATGCAAAGTGGCAGCTTCGATTCCATCCTGACGAAGTGCACTGTTTTAAAGCTTGCGGAATCAAAACACAAATATGCCAACAGAATATCATATGTATGAGAGGTATCAAGTGAAGTAGCTTTAAATGAAGTCGATGCTGAGAAAATTTACGGAGTTTTAGTAGACTCAAACTGTCCTTTAAAGATCAAGTTTCCAAGCAGGCCCTAATACGCGAACAGGAGTTTTAGGGAATTGCTAAGAAGGACATTTCTGAATTCTTGAGCCTGATACGATGTTGCTTTTTGTTTAAGGGTCTTGCTCTTACCCATTTATAGGAGTATGGCAGGCAGCATGGTCACCCTATAGAATAGGAGAGCAGAGGAAGTTGGAGAGTGTACAGAGCTGCGAAGCGACTAAAATGATCCTACTGGATTTAAAAATCTGACTTATCGCCCGTGAACGCCTCTTAGAAACTGAAATTGCACTCTTGCTCACAGGGGCGTAGGAGGGGTGATGTGATAGATGGTTTTTAAGTACTTGACAGGGGTGTACAACACTAACCAGTCGGTTTCAAATTGCACATAGGAAGTCTAGAGACATAATCTGAACTAGACAAGATTATTCCCGCTTGATTGCGAATATTTCTTTAGTAACAGAGTGTTGATTTATGGAATAGTTTCCCGGCACTTCCACCTCGGGCCGAGTGTGTTATTCAGCAACTTCTGTAACTCTTTTAAGAATAGAGTAGATAAATATTGGTGTAGATAATCATGCATCTTATCTACTGAAGCCTGTATAATCTGTATGTCTCTCACCACACTGTCCTGACCCACATATATGTATTTAAGTTGAAAAGCCACATGAAACTGTACAAACTCTTATTGTTGCAATCTACGATCGATGAACGGCGAAGTCTACAATCATCTTTGATTAAAGTAAAGTAAAGTAAAGTAAAGTATTAAAAACTGAGTCAAAAGATGTAAAAATTTAACAAAACTACCAATCATTTATCTACCATTTTGTGGCAGAAATGAATCCCCTATCTCTTTTCGATCACTAATCAAACAGAACTGCCAAAATGTACTTGGATCAGCCTATAATCGTGCAAAGCTATCATCATACATGTGTTGCCATATACGTTGCACTCACTGCGACTCCGACTGCGACACCGGGTGCACCCCACACCACCAATCTTGAACACACTAAGACATTGAACATCGATAGTCGACTAATAGTCGTAGTCGCGACTATTGGTGGGCGACTAGTCGACTCTCCAAAATGCTGAAGTCGTGCAACACTATTCCACACCATCCTTTTTAATACAAATTGCTTTGCACCACAGAAGAGCTTAAAATAGCCTGATGAGTGGTGAATTTTTTTGCTAGTCATATTGTTTTGCACATAAAACACCCCTTGGTATACCCTCTGGTACAACCCGGGGACCATCTTTTATTCCTTGTTACACTGATTTGCACCATAAGGCACCCCCCCGGCACAAAATCATTCCCAGGTGCTTGGGTAATATGCCTGCTGGTCACTCATATCTTGTAACTCGTGGTAGTAGGAGTGGGGAGGGAGGGGGGCACCTCTAATATCCCTCCAAATGTTTTTGTCATATATATTTTCTACGCTGCAAGATATTTTAGATTTTATCATTACTTTCAAAATAATTAATTAAGTGCATACAGTCCAGCATTGTTTATCTGGCTATGATGGGACCAGCACCATCCCAGATATGTGATGTGGCCAGTCATGCGATCTATACTCAAATAGACAATTTCAATGAAGTTCTGAAGGGAAAATATGTGCGATAATATATTTACTTCTTGTTGCAATGTACTTGCAAGATATTTACATGAATAAAAATAAACTGAAATAGAATACAAATTTTAACACTTTAATTTCATTTGTTGGAAATGTATAAAAACATAGAAAATGTACTGATAATTTGCCACCAATTAATAGAGGTGGCTATCTAAACAAGATCAGAGTAAATTTTAATTTCCAATCAGACTTATTAATATACAGGTGGCCATAATAATATTCAAAATTCCTATAAAACTGCAAACTCTGCTTGATTAATCAGCTTCTATTATAACATATTGCACAGAGGATAATGCTGTGGAAATAAACTGAAGCCATCTTGGTGTAGTCATGTTATTTGTGATTTAAAACTTACCAGCAAAAACACCTTCTTCTTCCAGTATCAGGTCACACACATGAAGCTGCACAAATAAAAAAGTAAATTAACAAATATCATTAATAAAGACATTGATCTATTTTCAAGATTTGTAGGATGGGGGGGGGGGGGTGCAAATCATCATTTTCAATACCTTTTTATCACAAAGCTCCTGTGGCCAATTGCAAGTATTAACTTCAGAATCTCTTCACTATATAATATATAATGCATGGAAAATTGAAAATTGATGTATTCATCTGCATCTCTTAACCTCGGGTTAAAATCACATTATTTTCAAGTTACGTTTGTTTTCTTTACCTATTTTTTCATCATTATACCTTTCCCACCTTTTTAAACACCATGACAAATATTGCAGGTGGGGGGGGGGGGAGGGAGTTGAAATGACATGCTTACCCTCCCCCAATATATATTTGGGAAAGACTTCTCCTGCCTGTCTTCAACTATTTTGATGGTATTCAGGTTGCAGAATGTAACCCTTGACATTTGTGACCCGTCACGCCTAAAGGAGCCACAAGTCGCAATGGACGGTTTAGAGAAAATGAGCAAAATTGTTGGAAACAGGTCAAATTTGTCAAAATCATTTTTTTTGACTAAAATCAAATCTTCAAAGTCTCTTCAATGTCCTGTGAAAGTTTCAGATCAAAATATTCACGGAAAAGGGGTAATATTTACGTTTTTCTGAGAGCCTTCCATTCGACCTCGTGAAAAAAAAACACACAGAAAATCCGAGTCAGTTAGGCCGCGCCCCTAGCAACGCAAGGCGGCTGCTCATTGGCTGAGCTGTGTCACATGACTAATCGTGATTGATGTGATTCCATTTTTTTAACGAGTGTGTAAACTGACAAGGTATCCTTAACTTGAACTTGATTTGTTATTATATTCTTTATTTGTTTGCAGTTTCCGATTTTTTCGACATTTTTATCTGTAACATTAGATTCCCAATATTTTGCGTCAATATTAAATCAAGAGAGTAAAGTACAAATGCCGATGCAGTGTTAAAAGGTATTCGCTGCGCCAGAGAATTTGTAACCTGGTGGGTTTAGAGTTAAGACATGCACTTTTTCATTATCCATGTAATTTGTAATCCCCACTAGTACACCAAGTATGTGCACAATCAATTAAAACTTTCACAGGTTCTTTTGTTCTTTTGTCACGGATGCCTAAAAGCTGGCTCAATCTAGTTGAATAGGCACTTAAACGCGTGGGACCGTCAAAGATGACAGAATCATAACTATGCAAAGTCCCTGTCATGTCTGTCGGCGTGTTAATTATAGGGGGGGGGGGCCCTAATTCTTGCGCGTACTCTGGACTGCTGGCGCAGTTATTCATCAGTTGAATAGTGATATAGCAGACAATAAGAAGTTATTGTGTCCCTTGAGAATCTCAATTTATTTAATCCCGAACTTTGCAAATTAGTATGAACAGTCGACTTACAAGCAATTACTACTTGTGGAAATTTATTGTGTCAAATCTCTCGCCCTAAGACCCCCCAAGTGTCTGGCATCCATGGTCACCTGTGACCCGCCTCGCAAGGTACATGACTACATGCACCGAGCAGAAATAACGCAGATGGTTAAGAACCCAATGTATTTTTGGTAAACACCAAACGAGCATTAAAATCTTACCAAATTCGTTCAAACTGAAAGTAGCACTTTCTACAAACCTATAAATTCCAAAAGCAAAATTTCAAGAATGATGAGCAATGTTAATGTACTGTTGCTAGGGAGTTTTTACCCTCGGTTTTATCAGAATTTAAGCGCGATCGCGGTTTCGCATTTTGAACGGACTCTGCACTTTGACAGCGGTTTTCTCGTAAAGTAGATTTTCGTGACACGGTGAAAGCTCCTTGTTTGAAGTAGAATTTCTCCGGGTATACTTACTTTTATGCAACATGCAATATACCAAAATAAATCTTGGCAAAAAACAACTTGGCCCAAAAATCGACTTGTGGCTCCTTTTGGCGTGATGGGTCACATTTGACCTCTTAAACTCATAAATATAGTGGTAAGTAAAAATCTTTCACCACAGTCCAAAGGCTAATTTTTGGGGGCATAGAACAATTTGGATCATTTGCACCATCCTTCAGCAAAGCCTCCGGATATACAGTGCTACAGCTCGAAAGGGGCTTGGTGAAAGTCAATGACGAGCCACCACACAAGATTCTGATCATTCCCTAAATCACTGAAGTGTGGTGGTTTCTAATTGTGGTTACATGTTACATCTTTCTCACACAGAGACCTTTACCTTTGTGCCCTATTCTGAGAAGAGAGTAATACAGTTAAGTGTCTCATCCAAGAACACAAGCAAAACCAGAAGAGTCCTGACATTTGATCTACTTTATGCTTTTGTTGCTTCCTCTCATCAATCAATTCATTATGGCAGGTGAGGATTTTTTGATTAGTACCATACTTAACACTTTCATGGCTGGTCTTACAATTCAGACATTTTAGCCAGAAACTGGATTGCTTTGTAGTTTTTGCATCTTCCAAAAAGTATGTTTTTCATTTAAAATTCACATGTAACCAACCTAAGTTTTTTTCTAATGCTTTCATTTGATTGAATGTTCCTTTATTTCAAGAAAAATATCCTTTTTAGTCAACTTAATGCCATTTTAAGTTAGAATTAAAAGGTATGAAAATAATATCATCTTATATGGAAAACTTGTAAGTAGCGCTCTAAGGTTACACCTGGGTGAGCTGGTACACTGTTGGCATGAGCACACAGATTGTTAAAGGTAAATGACATAATTGGGAGTAGTCCTCAACTTGGGGTAAACTATATTTTAGAATCAAGTAAACTATGCAAGGATTCTACTGTGAAAATTTTGTCATCAAATGTTGACTCATTTTAAAATAATTAACTCCCATCAGTATGCCTTGTGACAGACAAATTTGTTGTGTAGCGTTCTATGGGATTAATTTCTCTTAGGGGTTGAGAAAAATAAAGTGCTGGTATGTTCATGCTTGATTAGGCTGAGGTAAACAAGTTCAAGATAAATCCTTCCAGCCAGGAGATACACTCCAGCTGGTGTATCTTTGGTATATCTTTTAACCAGTTTTGTTTCAATTTCTCCCAATGATGTCACTGCCCTTTAAGCAGAGTCTCAAGCCTTTGGTCATAGGGTAATTAACAGCTGAAAGCATTTTACTATAACAAGTATTATTTTTTTAGCTTATATTTTTGACACAATTTAAATCAACAGTAACTTTTTTGAGTAGCTTTTTTGACATAATGAAAATATTGCTAAATCATGTTCTTCTTAAAGGAAGATGTAGCCGGCAGCTAACAGGTACAATAAGTAAAGAAAAAAGACATTGTGAGTATTGTGAGAATTTTGTTACACGGTGATAAAGACAACCTAAATAAGGGGTATTGTGTGACACTGACCCTCAGAAAGGCCCTATCAATTAGTAAATTTCTGTTGATACTAAGTCTTTGCTGTTTTTTCCATAGAAGAAACTTCACCGAAACAGCTACAGGGGGAGGAGCTTATCGATTCAAAAAGTGCATATATTACATATAGTACATATGATTAGCACATGTCGGGCGGCATGCATCGGTCACGGAGGGTCAACTCAACACCAGCGCACGTGTGATCTGATTGGTTGGCAAAAATCCAAAATGTTTCCTAACTTATCCCTGTTGGTTGCTGGCTACATCTTTCTTTAAAGTCACGTTTCAGTTCACAACACTTTGTTGACAGTGGTGAAAATGATGATTAAATGGGCAATTCCGTGAATTATTGGAGGAATCACAAAATTATATAAATTGGTCTATCTCGAATCGTATTACATTTTAATGGTTTGAATGGGTATGAATCATGAAGAAACAATGGGGGACATCATTTCTACTCTAAATTTTACATCTCCAACAGCACCCCATAGGAGAATCAGAACCATACATGAAATACCACATGTGGGACTAGTGTGACTAAATCTCAGTTTTATGAAAAATTATCATTTATTCTGCAGTTTTTTCCATGCCAATAGCCTCTTTTCATTGTTTTGCAAGTAATAAAGCCCCACATATGCATACTAAATCTTAAAAAGACATGAATACAATGCAAATTTGGTTGGATGGACCAGAAATGTAACTGTAACCTAACCGTAACGTACTAAACATGTTTTTTGAGTTGTAGTTAAAAATGAAAATATTTTTTATGATAAGTTATATACAAATACTTATAAAATGCCAGAATAAGCATGAATACGCACACTTTGTGTCATTTGGAAACAGGTTGAGAAAACTTTGAGACAAATGACTTCTGTCATTTTTTTTCCATGGTCCTTTAACGTAATGGGTTTAGGCGTTTCCATCATATAATTAAAGTTCTTAGTTATTACCATCACCTGGAACATGTTTACTGAATTTGCTTGCTGTTGTGAAGTAGGTGCCTAGTCTAGAGAACTCGACAGTACCACAAACAGAAAAATTAATATGAAAGCATATCATGTAAAGCAAAATTTAGGTAAAGTTTGTCATAAAGATAAGTAACTTAACACGGAATTGCCCAAATGGAAATTTCGAGGAAACTCTACTTACCCGCTGGTGACAAAACGATGGAATAACGTCTCTTCCTTTCGTTCACAATTTGTCCGCTGGCTATTTAGCTATGACATAAAGGAATAAATCAATATAACTACTGCATTTTCTTTGTGTTTCATTTTTAAGTCTGCTAGATTAAAGGCAAGGTTCACCCTGACATTAAGTTGGTTTTAATTAAAAACAAACAATGGAAAGAAACATATTATGAAACGTTGGGCGAAATCCACCAAGATAAGTATAGTTATGAAGTTCAACAGTTTTATCATTTGTGACGTCACAATGCAGCAGCTCCTATATGTCATGTGATAATCAATTTATAAAAGTGTCGTTTTCTCAGAAATTTGAAAATGATTTCACGCTGAGCATTCAATATATTATCAGAAACATATTCCACACATGGCAACTATGGAAAAAAACCCATTCAATTTATCATGAACTATTAAAAAAAATGAACTTATGGAATTATATTAACTGACATATGGGGAGCTCTCGCATCGACGTCGCAAATTTAAAACTTTGAAAACTTCATAACTCTGTTATTCTTTGATGGATTTCGCCAAAACTTCACTAATATGTCTCTCATTGTTCGCTTTGATAAAAGCCAACTTGATGTCAAGGGTGAAATTGCCTTTAATCTTAAATCATTTTAGCGGTGACACGCTCATCTAAATACAAATTGGAAGTGAAGTTTGTAACATAAAAAAAAATATCATACTTTAACTGCTGTTTGGATGAAAACTCTTAATGATGTTATTATTCTGTCACAAATAAAACACCAAACTCGTTTAAAGCAAAACTATGTAAATCCAAGGGAAAAGATTTTCTTACCACACCAATATATAAGCCCACATAAGGCACTACACTCCTAAATCACACAACCTCTCTGTGGTGTCCTCTAGAGACTATTGTAATTACATCTCTTTACATAGTCTTGGCCAGGGGAGCCTGAATATATTTAGGTACTAATGGGGCCATATGAACCGCATAAACAAACAAAAATTGCAATCCCATGCGCTAAGATGATTCCTCTGAAGTTGAACATCCATTTGGGTAAAGAAGTCAAA
>JZLH01S0621390.1:36530-48099 GCA_001188425.1 Eucidaris tribuloides | reverse complement strand
TGGTCTGAATACTCGGACAATGCAAAAGATCCTTTTCAGTAGATCTTAGATTGCGAGATGATATGCTTAATTAGACATTCACTGAGATATCTTGGAGCCATTGCATGCAGACACTGAAAGGTTAAAAGCAGTATTTTGAACATTAAACGTGACTGGATTGGGAGCCAATGTAGTTGCTTCAATACTGGTGCGATATGGGATTGTTTTTTGTTACTTATGATGGTAAAACACATGTTTCACTTTGTTAGAAGTGGTGACTTATGCAGATGTAATGTTGTGTGTTTTTGGCGGGGGGGGGGGGGGCGTCCTGTGAAGAAAACATATAAATACAAAATAACTTCCACTCGTGTTTTCGGTCATTATTTTAGTTATGATAGAGGATTGATTTGTGTGGTCAATGTTTTATTTTCGTTGTTTTGGACTTGGTAAATTCCTCATTTCACCAACCCCCTTTGTGTTCGATTCGTGTTCAGCCAACTATGCATCAGCATAAAAAGTCTTCAAAATCACCATGTTGGAAATGATTGATTTTAAAGGCAGCTCAAATTGTAAATATTGTAAATGTTGTATTAAAACTAATTTGTAGAATTTAAAACCTCATTTTATTTTAATTTTAATGATGATGATAATTCATTATCCATAAATATCACAAACTTAGCTGTAGGACCCCTCCCCCATTAGATCATTATTTTTCTCAAGTTCGATTAGATTTGGTTTATACCATCACAATAATTAGTATGCATGAAGTATGCATGCATGTTTGCCATGTTTAGATTAATTCAATTTCGTTTAAAATGGTAATGTTTTAATTCCACGAATGTAAATTATGTAATTGGGCTTGTAAATGATTGATGTCAGCGGTTACAATATTATTTTGCTCGTGCAGATTTTTCTGGAGTTGAAGCATAATGTACATGGGTCTTTGTCTAATGTATATAAAGACCCCATTTACATTTACATTTACATTTACATGGACTGGTCTATGCCAACGAGAAAATAAATGTAAAAGATATAACTTTCGAGGTTGATTTGTATCTTATAGTACCAAGAATGCATTGATTACTACTAAAAAAAGGGAGAAACAATCGATCAAACCCCAATTTCCAAACTTTTTTTAGGAGTTTATATAGGCTAAGGACCCCATTTACTTTTACACGAAATGGTCTATGCTAACGACTAAAAGAAAAAAAAAAGAGATAACGTTCGAGGATGATTTAAGATCTAACAGTTCGTGATTCGAATAAAGTCATTCTTTCCATTTCGACGAAGGTGGATTTTGCCGTATTTAACGATAGCTGCGTTACTAATCGCGAGTGGCGCCCTCTTCGGCCTCATAGGTGTCTACGAGCAACTTCGACAGTCAGATGCAGCACTGCAGAGAGCCATTCAGGCACAGGACATCAAGATACGCAATCACACCAACGTTGTGGACCAATCCAAGTCAGAGGTAGTACTGAAACCCATTGGTCATAATACAGATTATCTGGTGCAACAGTTCCATAGTTTAGAATTCACTTTAATTAAGTTTTCAATGAGATTCATACACGCGTGCGAGAATAAGGATTTTGTAAAAAATATGTTGACACATTGATAATACAACGAGGCTTAATTTCTTACTCTGAGATGGTGTTTTAATTTGCTATCACGGAAAAATTGAAGTGTACTATACAAAAGTCTAAAATAACATGATCACAAAATCTGTGAATTGAATCTAACAATATATATCTGAGCAGCGGATATCTTCATTTTGATTATTTCTTATGGTATTTAAATATGATTTTTTTTGTGTGTGAATCGACGAGTCGCATCATCTTCATGGTGGAATTATCGGAATTCTTCTCAAATTATTACCTTGAATAACAATATTGTTCTCGCTGTCGTCACAGATGTCAGGAGGAGCGCCATCTTCGTTGGCATGTGGCCAGGCACCAGTCGTCGGTCCGAGCGACCAAGCTCCCCCAAGGAGTGCCGGGAACGTGTACGTGCGTTGGGGTGCCGATATGTGTCCACCCACATCAGAACTTGTGTACGAAGGTTAGACTATCTATTATCTTATTGCCCCTTGTAATACACCTTGGATTTTTTTCTTCATATAAACGTATTTAGCCATAGAAAACTAAAGTGCGTGTGTGTGTGTGTGTGTGTGTGTGTGTGTGTGTGTGTGTGTGTGTGTGTGTTGTGTGTGTGTGTGTGTGTGTGTGTGTGTGTGTGTGTTAGGTTAGGGGGGGGGGGCTTCAGTGCGATCCGAACGAATTCCAAGGGGAAGGTGAGGTGAAAGGGACTTTCCAGGCACCCAGTACTCTGTTAAACATGGACGGGTTGTGCGACAGTTCAGTGTTCAAACAGTCCAATGTACATTCATCAGACCATGAGGAACTACTAGTATATGAAAATCACCTGGGTGCGCTGCTGCACACTCGGCATCCCAGCTCCTATGTATAGTTACGTAAAAAAAAAGTCTCGTGGAACATCCCCGTTTTCCCCATTTTTCTGACTTTGCCGCTTCATAAAATGAAAGCGCGCACTCTATAAATATATTGAAGAGGAGTATGTGTAGCGGGAAGTCTGAGGATTCTAAAAATGTAAAAATCAAATTTTATTGGCTAGGAGAAGGCCCGCGGAATTGGCAAAAACCAATGACAGACACCATTTTCTCTCATTCTTCTGACTTTCCCAGCTGGCTAGAAATCAACGCACTCTTTATTATTATGCGTTCGAGTGTGAATGTAAGCAATACACTGCTCCTACACAGCACGGTGTGAGAGCAGTAATGCATGACCCATGCGTCGTATTTCTCTGCCCAAAAGAGGAGCATTTTTGTGTTAAACAAATTGCTATGATATGAAAAATTGCAGGGCACTGAACCTGTGTATAAGTGATGTTTCACAAAAGTGTGTCGACTGTAGCACCCAATTAACATTCACAGCCCCATAGTAACAATCTGTGAACAATATTTTACGCTCTTGATTATCGCTTGTGCTTTAAAGACACTATATAACACTGTGGAAGACCCGTTTAAAAAATTGTCGAACTTTGCTATCTGACATATCTGACAGTGTTTGAATGGACAAATAAACACCCTAGAACACAAAAGTTTGGACAGTTACGCTGTCACTAGTACAATATGTGCAGATACAAATTGGCACATGAATTTTATATCGGGCGATAGGAAATTCTGCAACACAGTAGTCTATGGAGAAAAGCTGGAATGGTCTCTCAATGATTTTCACTTTTTTAAAGCACTTAATGATTGTTTTACACCGCAATATTTTCAGGGCTTCATTTTTAGACTGTATCAAAGACACTAGTAGCATGGGGAATCATGTAGCTCAGATTTTTAAAACTAGAAACATTGTTATACAGTGCCTTTAAATTTTATTTTGTCCATTTTTTTAAATTTCAGAGCACAACTTTAATTTCGATAGTTCCACACATCTGTCCGTAATTAATGTGTACAAGATTTATGAATGTATTGTCAAAAATACGCTTACCTTGCGATTTTTCGCTGATTTTGAAAGCGTGTAAACCAGCCCAAAAGGATAATCTTCCACTGCCCCCGACTGTTATCCAATTGCTATTCTTGACATACATTTTCATAGTCTTTTTTTATTATTTGAAATAAGTTTTCAAGTACTTAGTTTAACTGATAAGGCAATAATTTGACAGTATTCGATTCGCACGAATGTGATTCCCATTTCACTCTTACATCGATTATTTCAGTGAAAGGTTCTTAAGATTTTAGAATTAAATTTTGAAATTAAAATTTTAATTGCCCGATCTCCCTATAATGTTCATTTTAACGTCCACATCTTTAATGCACCACATTCGAAAGAAGTGCCAAATATGTGAATGAGGCCATCCGCAAATAAAAGGCGGTTTTATTTTTTGTTTTATTGATATTAATGAGGAATATATTTGATTCAGGTATCGAAAATGTATGGATCTTGAAATTTCATAGTTCGTAAATACGAAAAAGAGAATTACATCAGTGTAACCTTGTTTTTTTGTTTTGTTTTTTTACCAAACTAGAGAACTAAGTACCAAACAATTCACTTTATTTTGTCACCTTTAAATCAAGGCGTAGCGGCGTCTGGGAGCAGCAGTCAGACGGTGGCAAAGGGCGGCGGAAGTAATTACCTCTGTATGACCCTTGACCCGGAATACGACATGAAGACTTCCGGGATCCAGGACCCACGATCGCGGATATATGGAGTTGAATATCGAAACGGAAACTACTTCGAAGCCCAGTCCCATCTACATGGGCACGTATGTATAGCTAGAGAGACACGAATTCCTGATGATTGGGAGAAGTCAAAATTGCCTCAAGAAGCAAATAGGTTGAAACATATACCAGTGTATACACTAACCCGAGTGTATCTTCTGGATAGAAGGATTTGTGTCTTGAATTTGGTTACGTGTGAAGAAACGCGTTCATTTTACAGTATTGAATAAATGTAGTGCCCTGATAGAAATTGATCCCATACAAAGCTATACTGTATGTAACACATCCGACTGTAATAATGAGCACTGATGTTGATTGTTTGAAACGTGATAAACATATGACCTTGAAAATTCGACAGCAAAAACCCTTAAACAGTGTCAATGATTCTAGAGTAATTTTATCTCAAAGTAAGAACTTCTTCCAATTCGGCTATGTCCCTTTGACACGTGTTGAATGCAACAACTTAACAATTGTATTAATTTAAAGAATCGTCCATTATTTCTCGTTTGGGATGACAGGAATTTGAAAAACTTTTCAAACCTCACATTTAAGCTTCATCGACGTAGCTATTTTAAATAACGATATTAATATTAAACATATTTTTGTTTCAGAATTTCGAACGAATCGTGGTCAGTAGTGCTTCCCCTACATCGTGTTCCAATAAAATGTTGATGTCTGAAATTGAGTTTTGAAGTTTCGTATTTCCGTTTGTATTCCTGTTTAGTGCAAATATGAGAAAAACAAACAGAAGTGGACTTCAGATTGCACTATTATGTTGGAGAAGCAAAAAACAAACAAAAAAACAAACAAAAAAAAGTGTCCATCCTTTCCTACTTTTGAAAAAGATTTCATTCATTATCATTTTTCAGATTTTATTTTTTTGTGTGAACATGAAGCAGGGCAATTTGTCATGAGTCTCATCAAGAAGTCTTGTTCTGCTAATCCGATTCCAACAAAGCGTCAGTTGTTCGGCAGAAGGGCCCTGGCATGTTCCCGGTAGAAGGGCTTTAACAATAAATTTTCTCCAATTTAAAAAATATTGCCTCATTTGATTTTACACTTGATAGATTTACAGAAGGACCTATAAATATCACATTACTGTGATTTCATGTAAAAAGAGCCAATGGTTTTCAAGTTAGAGACAATTTAGTGTTAAGGCCCCTCTGTCGGGAAGATATGCTAGGGCCCTTCTGCTGGAAAACCTTAAAGGGTAGTGACATGATCGGGAACACTTGGAAATGGCTCAACAACCAAATGAGTTGAAATATATACCAACTATAGGCCTACACCAGCTGAAGTGGATATCCCAGCTGGGAGGATTTATCTCCAATATGTTTACTTAAGGAGAATCAAGCATGAGCATAATAGTATTGTAATTCTCTCGTGCGCCGATAAAAATAGCCATAGAGAGCTACACAACAGGTTTTCCTGCCACGAGGGATATTTACATTAGTAATTTTAGAATGAGTCAACGTTTGACTACAAGATTTTCACAGCAGAATCCTTGTATAGTTTAATTCATTCTAGAATAGTTTCAGCCCAAGTTGAGGACTACCCCCAATCATGTCATTTACCTTTAAGATTCTTCCGCAATATATTAATATCTTACTACCCGTGTTGACATCATTCTATCGTCAATGCTTCCTATTTTACCAGCCACTTTCTTTAAGAATGGAAAGTCGGCCTTGTTTCTACATTGTTCAATTTAGACATCTAAGACCTATTAGTAACCTAAAATATATTTCAAAATTGGTAGAAGGTGCAATCACTTAACAAATTCTACAGTGTTTTTTTTTACAGTAATTTACTCCTTCCATCCAATCAGTCCAATTTCACAGTAGAAAAACAGCACTACTCAGATCAAGAAAGACATTCTGATGGAAGTGACAAACAGAAAATCAGTACCAGTACTACTTGACTTGGATAATGCATTAAACACTATTGAGAAGTTAAGACTACTTGAAATATTGGAGACATGTTTTCGTATAAATTGCTCTCTGCTGAATCAAATCATACTTGTCGGACGACATCAAAAAGTTACAGTTGATGATATTGTATCTGATTCTTTCCAAGTGCCTTTCAGCGTGCCCAGGGCACTAGACTCTGTCCTTTGTTATTTATGTCTCATATGAGTTATGAAATCAAGAGCACTTGGAATAATTTCCCAGAAGTGTCTTGTCACTGCTATATACAATGGCACACAAGTATATTCTTCTATTAGATCAGCCCCTATAGTACTCAAGATGCAACTGTTACATAAAATGCATTTAATTTCATTCGTAGTTAGATACTTACTAATAAGCATAAATGGAACGATAGAAAGATTAACTTTTGATTATTGGTACTTCACAACAGAGAGTTACATTGGTTGCTAGTTCGTCAAATGATTTCCTACAAAATTGTAATAATTTCATATAAATACCTGAGTGGTCAGGCTCCAAGTTACATAATAAAACTACTTCAAATCAAAGTCTAGTCACATTGTCATAGTCTGCGCAGTTCTACTTATTTTGTTGTTGCACAAAAATTACTCTCGGTCACCGTGCATTTGCCACTGATGTCCACAAACTGTGGATTAGCTTATCAATTGAAATTCGAAGCTCTCCATCCCCAAAGGTCTTCAAATCCAAGTTAAAATCATATCTATTTACTGAAATAATATATTTTTTTTGTAGAATTAAGTAATAGTGAGCTCCGAATCAGCACAGCTGAATATAGTTTGCATAGTAGCTGCATTTATAAATCTATTATATTATTTTGGTTATTATTGTTGTTGTTGTTGTTATTATTATTATCATTATTATTATTATTATTATTTTCATTATTATTATTATCATTATTATGATTATGATTATTATTATTATGATTATTATTATATTATTATTATTACTATTATTATTATCATTATTATTATTGTTGTTGTTGTTGTTATTAATATCATTATTATTATTGTTGTATTATCTTCCTCCTCCTCCTCCTCCTTCTTCTTCTTCTTCTTCTTCTTTCTTTTTTTCCATTTTCAATATCAAGGATACTCCATGTGCAACGTGTATGACATCGGGTAGTAGGCAGACAGTCATGATGATACCAGGGAGAGCCACATGTCTACCAAACTGGACGAGGGAATATCACGGCATTCTCATGGCAGCACGGCACAATCTCGTAAGACACGCGAAATTCTACATCTTTAAAATAAAATCCACTAGTCATTTTTAAATTCGTACCAATCATTTCTCAAATCGCGTGTCAGCAACCCCCCCCCCAAAAAATATTTTCTGCGGGTCGAAAAACGTTTTATTACAACATGCATATGGGGGGGGGGGGGGGTAACTACCTTACAAAATAAAATCAACTTTCCTTGAATGTCAGGGATAGCTATTTATCTTTTATGAGTGGAAACCTTCAGGGTCCATGTGGTATTTTATTTTGTAAGACTATTTGATTTATCCAGGCTTCGTCGAATTTTGTCCTTTTTTGTCATCGGGTTAGAGTCTCTTTTTGCTTTAATTTTTCAAGTTAATGTTTGCTGTGCCATTGGTTTGTTGAAGATGGACCCAAATAAAACAGCAGTACCACTTTGTTACAGCCGATGTCGATTTATTTAGAAGGCTGTGTAGTAATTGTTTGTGTATTTGTTGTTATTTATTCTGAAATACTGGTACTGTGTTTAAGAGTAGCAAAATCTGAATGACGATCCAATACCATGGAAGCACATAAGTGACATTCGACTTGACGAGATGGCGAGATAATAACCTTATATTCTGTCGACTTGGCAAGATAAAATATCTGGCCATCTCGTCAAGTCGAATGGCACTTATGTGCATCCGTACAATTCACTTTGATAAACTGCACTAATTTCAAGATACAATATATTTTTTTCATTCACAGATGCGGTCGACATACATATGCGTCGACATGGATGCCCAAAAGCGAGAGGGAACCATGAATTTCGACTCAAGCAGTTCTCTACTGTTTCCCGTTGAGGGCGTATGTGTTAGTGGCGGTGGATTGCCGTGCTCCCCGTACGAAAATGGCAGTGAATTACAATGTGTAGTCTGTTCCATATAAAATTGCAAACATGAAAAAATAAAGAGATGTTACAAAAAATGGGGGGGGGGGGGCTGTCATTTAAGGGAGCAGACTCTTCCCATAGGTGAGGATACAATTCGTAATAACGGCGCATTTTTTTTATACACCATTTGCTCCTCATTGAAATAACAGTTGCATTTCATCGTTGTTGTCGTCGGCATCATCATCGTCGTTGTCGTCGTCGTCATCATCATTATCATTTAAATTACACCACAGAAGTATCAGTTTGTGTTAAATAATGATTCACGTATCTCCAGACAAAACAATTCAATGCAATGCATCTATTCGGTTAACAACAACAACAACAACAAACAACAAAATCCCTGCTGGATGGGTGGGAGGTAATTTACCCCTTACATTTGTATTTCCTTATCGTATTTAGTATGTTTTCTCTAATATTTGTTAATCACTGTAATATTCACATTTTTTAAATAATTATTTTCCTAATGTACTTATTGTAACTTATAGTAGCATATTGCAACATGTATTCTATTGTTATGTTCTGTTTATATCTTAAAATCTTAAAACATGTATCATTGTATTGATTTTTATTATGCACGGATCCATTGAAAAACAGTCTAGCGCGGAATAGATAAATAAATGAAGTAAAATGAAATGAAGTCATCAATGAAGTGCGTGTGATACATTGTATTGGCGATGCAGAGTTGGGTCAAGGATTTTTTTTAAAGGGGGGGGGGGTGCAAAGCAGTCGAAGCAATTTAATGTCAGCTCCGAAGGAATTTTTCCATGTGTTAATAGGCCAAGAGCACGTGTGTCTGGGCAAATTTCTTCAATTGAAAAATTAAAAAATACAAAAGAAATTCTTAAAGGTTAGTGACATGATCGGGAACACTTGAAAATGCCTCAAGAACCAAATGAGTTGAAATGTATACCAACTATACACTAGCTGGAGTGGATCTCCTAGCTGGAAGAGTTTGTCTGTAATTTGTTTACTTAAGGAGAATCAAGCATGAACATACTAGTATCTTAATTTTATCGGGGCACGATAAAAATAAGACCCATAGAGAGCCACACAGCAGGTTTGCCTGCCACGAGGGATAACTGACATTAACTATTTTAGAATGAGTCAACGTTTGACTACAAGAGTTTCACAGGAGAATCCTTGCATAGTTTACTTCATTCTAGAGTAGTTTCAGCCCAAGTTGAGGACTATCCCCAATCATGTCATTTACCTTTAGCCTTTTATACCGAATGTAACCACCTCCAGGATGGGCCAGAAAAAAACAGAACTGTATCTCCGTCCTCGTTTTATAGTGGCGAAAATACAAGTATGAAACTGTTGATGGGAAAACGTGTTTTCTAGTGCGCCTGGTTCTGACAAAATATGAAGCTGTCCAAACTTCAGAGAAGAATATTTTATGTATCATGTTTATAATGTTTATGTTATACACGTATATATACGAGGCAGGTCTCTTGATAAATGACACCGTACATTATTTGACCATTGGTCAGCAAGAATAACTGATGAAGGTCCATACATGCGTCATCCGTAGTATTATCTATCTATCTATCTATCTATCTATCTATCTATCTATCTATCTATCTATCTATCTATCTATCTATCATCTATTTAATTTAATTCACCTATACTGCACCGTTTTCTATTTTATTTTCGTGCCTAAATTTTTACTGGTTCATTTTACACTTCGCCTAATACTACGCATCAAAAATAAGTGTTAACCACATTATTCTAACCACCTAAATACAAAGTCTATAGAAACATGCATTTTAGTATGCCTCTTCGTATTTCTATAAATAATACTTTGATGAATCATGGGGAATTATGTTTTGAAACAGATTACATAATGCGAATGTGTATTAACTCATAAATGATATTTTGATTGCGCACTTGATGGCTATATTTTGGCATGATAACTAATTGTTCGTTTGAAATACGAATGAAATAAATCGAATCTAATCAACCAATCAAATCGTGTTTGATATTGATAAATATTTCAAACCCACATGCGACTTATTATAAGACGTAGGATTAAAAAAGAGCAAAAGTCTTCCAGCTTGGCCTTAATGTTTTGTAAAACCTTCGATTGAAATATTATTTTTTTGTAGTAGCTAATTAAACTAATTATTTGCTATAATCCCTGTATTACCAGAACAATGTTAACTCTGAAAAAATCACGAGGTCTGATCTGGATGAAAGGATTCTGTTAGGATCTTACCAGGAATTGGGCAGATTTGACCCGGATCTGGGTAAGATGTTCAAATCAGGGTCAAATTCCACTCAGTTTCCAGGTGCGACCCCAATAGACCCCGTTTTCCAAGTCGGACTAATTAAAGGTTAGTAACATGATTGGGAACACTTGAAATTGCCTCAAGAACCAAATGAGTTGAAATATATACCAACTATACACTAGCAGGAGTGGATCCCCCACCTGTGAGGATTTGTCTGTAATTTGTTTACTTAAGGAGAATCAAGCATAAACATAGGAGTATCTTAATTTTATCCGGGGACGATAAAAATAAGCCCCATAGAGAGCCACACAGCAGGTTTCCGTACTACGAGTGATATTGACATTAGCTATTTTAGAATGAGTCAACGTTTGACTACAAGATTTTCACAGGACAATCCTTGCATAGTTCATGTAATTCTAGAGAAGTTTCAGCCCAAGTTGAGGACTACCCCCAATCATGTCATTTACCATTAACTCCGTGTTTCTTAAAGTGATAGGCTAACATTGTGGAGCTTCAATTTAAAAAAAAATTGTCAAATTTTGATATCTGAACTACATAGTAGTGTTCATGGACAAATAAACACCCTAGAATACAAAAGTTTGGAAAGTTACACTGCCAATGGCAAATTATGCATGAATAAACAATTAAAACTCGGGGCGAGTTTAAATAGCGTAGGTGTACACACAGCAAGTCTATGGGAGAAAATGGGCAGGTGAATCCGATCAACTTACGATTTTCACTTTTTTAAAGCACCAAATAATCATTTTGAAATACAATTTTTTTCAGGGCGTCATTTTTAGACCTTATCAAAGACAATGGTAGCATGGGGAATCATGTAGCTCAGATTTGTTTTAACTGTGGTAAATGTTAGCCAATACCTTTAAGAGTGTAGACCGGCCAGGGGCGTAGGCTGGTTTGGGCATGGGGAGGTGCACATCTTAGGGAGGTGGAACTAAAGTTGAGAAATCAGGCGTTGAAAGCAGAAAAGATGGTGAAAATTTCTTTTTGCTTGCCAGGGGCGGAACTCCTTTGGCTCTGCGGGGGGGT
>JZLH01S0621373.1:26468-45692 GCA_001188425.1 Eucidaris tribuloides | reverse complement strand
GTGTGTGTGTGTGTGTGTGTGTGTGTGTGTGTGTTTGCAGATATGTGCGTACACGTTTGTGTGTGTACAGACATCGTTCGGCAACCTACCTTCACAGTTGTTTCATGTATTTGCAAATTTGTAGCATTTTATAAGATCTTACTTTCTTCAACGAATCTAATAATCGAATGGCAAAAACAATAAACTGTTGCGTGCAAACAAGATCGCTTGGTTAATAGCGTTGGTGGATGGGCAATTTACTCTAAATAGTCATACACTCAATAAGTACATATGCTATTATGCCTCTAGCCTTGATAATCTTTGCACAAGACAAATGACTTAATGAGGTGTACTTGACAGTTGATAATGGCTGACATCGTAATAAGGATGTGTGTATCGTGACTTCAGTGTCGTATGATCGTTGAATTCACCTGGCTGCTGTCTCCTGTTCATTGTCTTGTACTGTCGACCATACAGGACTCCTAACTTTCAACCACGTCATTTTATCAATAATCCGTCCATCAATATAATTCCGTCATTCCAGGAAGATTAGAAAATATACAGAGTTTAGCTAAAAGGCAGGGGATCTGTTTTGCATGCCTCAAATTAACATTGTGTAAATACCATGGCATTTAGAAGAAAACGCCATCTGGGAACCTTTAGCAAAATAAAGGAGCTAGAAACTCAGTTTTAGTGGAATTATAGTGACCGTTAGACTCTGATTTGATTTTTATCTCCGACGGAAATTCCTGCCATAGAACGTACCACTAAACAGCTATTGTTTTTCTTTCGCATATTTTAAATTCTAGGTAATTACTGACCCCCAGATTTCACAGACATGTCCTTTATCAATAGCCTAAGGGCATGCGTTATCTTTTCCTGGTCTGCGGGGATGTTTGCAAATGAGATCCACTGCCTTTAAAATCCCAGGTTGTAATGTGAGTCATTCCTTTCTGTATATTGCTGTGAAACACGTAGTATCTCGACGTTTTGCTGAGGTGCCGTTAAAAAAGATATGGACTTTTTTCTTTTCTTTTTTCTTTTCTGGTAAATGAAGTTATTATCCATCTACAGTGGGGCCTACATATTTTCGTGAAATACCACAATTTCTCTGTACAATTCTTAACTCCTACTTGGCAGCTGGACCCTCTTACTATCATTGTTACTGAACTCCAGAGACATTTCGAGCGTAGTTATGGGTATGGGGCGAAAGGGGTTAAAAACAAACACGTAGATCATCAACCAATTTTCTACCTGTTGCATGCCCCATACTGCCTCATACGCACCTGTACCAATTGCTAAATGCACAGGACTGGAAAATAATTTCAGCCAGTAGGTCAAAGCCGAACACAGCACTTTAACTCATTAGTTGTTGCGCTACCATTCATTACTTCCATGGTCACCGTATCCGATTTTCTGCTTTAGCGAACAGACGAAGTGATCAAAGCAGCTGAAAATGAGGTTAATGTAATGTTTAATTGGAGTGGTATATTGCATGATTTTAAGTAAAACTTGGGGGCAGATGACCTGAGGCTGCAGATATAAACATGTTGCCCTACTTGGTTAACCTACAAATCCTAGAGAAGAAATGAACAACATGTCAAGGTTAGTTCATAATAATTATAATGCCACGTCTATTGTTTGTGTGTTCTGTCTTTTGTTTGTCCCACTCTGTTTCTTGTAATTCTACCGGTTATTCAATTCAGTTCAGACAAAATTACAAGATGAAATATGACAAATCAATAGAAGCAACTAAAAATTATAACCAGATTTATGAAGAGTAACTTTGATAAATGGAGTGAGAAGAGGTTAACTGTATAAGCCTAAGTCACTTGATTACAATAATTTTACATACCACTAGCTTTCAATCAAATTATTTAGAATCAAGTTATTTTAAAGGGCATTGTCAAGTTTGGGAGCAGTAAAAACTGCCTCAAGGACCAATGGTTTGATTATAGCCCAAAATTAAAAAAAAATACTTCGTTTAGTGCAGAATCCGGGGCCATAAGGAATTATCTTGAATTTGTAGAGAATAGAAAAAAGCATACTTAAACGTCGTATTGAATTAAAGCATGAGCACAAGAAAAGAGACAACTAAACATTGTTGAAACAAACTTGCGTGTCCCACTGTTACTGATAGCGCTTTTCTTCCACGATAAAACATTTAACGGCGAAATTTTCAAGCATAATCCTTTAACAATGTATTTGATTCGAGTCTCTTTAAGCCATAATTGAGAACCATTTTATAAAGTGATATTTTCCGTACAGTCGGTATGACATTTATAGCGCCCAAAGTCGCGTGTACATAATGATAATATCCGTCTGTGGCACTCTTTACATGAAAAATGGTAGGCTCAAGCAATTAATTCTGGAAGAGCTCGTGAAATGTTCGATGTTGAATTTAATAACAACCTGAAGCTGTCTCTGTTACTTCTCCTCTTGCGTCATGCAGTGTTAAATGCGAAAAACATGAAATATGATTATTACCACATTAACGTGTAAAAAAAACATAATTCATTATTAACTCATACACAACGGCAGGTTATTTTCATTAAGACTGCATCTCGTCATACAGTATAATGACACCTGTAAGATGGCAGTGTTTTTCTTCTCTAGCTCTCATCCTAAGATTTAATATAAAGCTGGCAAGAGTGTGAATTGTGACTCCGAACTATCGAGTAAAGGTAAACTCATATGTCATTTCACCTTTGATACGTTTTAAATAGAAAAGGTAATTAAATGGTTGTATAGTTTGCTTTCTCGTCAAACATACACCCAGCAGTACATATATAGATTATAAACTTATTTATAACACATCAAATGAGTGACAGTGCGCTCGCGATGTATAACTAATAGCCATCAGTGATTGATCGGTTAACAAAGTATCTGGCAAGTAATTCTAATTCATCAAAACTGAAGATTATATGTTATTGTTACATTTACTTTGATTTCTTATGACTTTCATGAATTTATGGGGGGGGGGGTCTCCTCTTGCGATAAAAAAGATATGTAAAAATTACGAAGTAGCTTAACGTCCACCAAAACAAATATTGGCAGAATTTCACAAAAGAGACTTAGATATTATTATTTTAGACATATCGATCACATGCCAAACACACGCCTCTTCAAAATTACAATGATAACAAGAATAGAGGGTAGTAGACCAAGAGGAAGAACACCGAAGAGATGGAGAAACTACATAAGGATAGATTGTAGCAAGAGAGATGTGTTCTCCCTGATACTGATGGAGGCATCCCATACAGCCCAGAAACAGGTGAAAATGGCAAGAAACCATAATGCAGACGCCACCATTCAACGTTCTGTTGAAGTAAAAGGCAAAGGTCAAGGTCGGTCTATACGCATAAATCCGTAATAATAGCATACCAAAATCAGATTTTAAAACAAAATAACCTCAGGCAAAGCATGCAACACACACACACACACACACACACACACACACACACACACACACACACACACACACACACACACACACACACACACACACACACACACACACACACACACACACACACACACACACACACACAACACACACACACACACACACACACACACACACACACACACACACACACACACACACACACACACACACACACACACACACACTACACACACACACACACACACACACACACACACACACACACACACACACACACACACACACACACACACACACACACACACACACACACACACACACACACCCCTCAACCATCCACTCCACATACCATTTCACATACAACATTACCTACCCTGTTAGTGCAAGAAAGCCAAAATATATATTTACTTCAAACTAATATTTCAAGTTTACACCCAATTTATGAAGGTCATAACGATTGTTATATAAATTTCCCCAATGAGAAAAAGAGCATTGGCTTCAGTGGTGTAAATTTTACAAAAGCATAATTATTGTTTCTATGGTGACTCGGAATAATAGGCTAATCAACCAGGTGAAGAGAATGTCGAGAGGTATTAAGGTATACATTATTCAAAGTGAATACTTGAGTAATACACGTTTTATTTCAAACAAAATATTGGCACAGATCATTTGAAATGTTCAGGAGCTAAAAGATTAAGGCGTTTGTTCTTTCGATGAATTCATAACAATAAGGAAATTTCCTTCATATACGATTACATATAATAAGAATAAAACCACAAGCTTCATGGAACAATTATGAAAAGATGACATATAAACTTCTATGATGCATTTATTATGTCTGTCCTCAAGGACACCAAAAAGCTCGCTTACTCCTTACCAAACGCGCGAAATACATCAGAGACGGTAAATAAATAAACACAAATAGAAACACAGGCAATCAAGAAATTGGCCAGTGCAAGGCTATGGTACGTAGTTGGCTGAAATCCGCACGAATCCGCCCCGCCGATACTTGTCCGTCATCGGATTGTCAGGAGGCGACGGAGCGGACTATCCTCTCGTCTGCTAGAGTGACTATTCCCCCACCTCGGGGTGTTTAATATCAACTCACAGTTTATTTAATCGAATTTGCCCAAGCGAATCCTAAATTTGTGTCGACAAAGAAGGTAATCTTTGGGCGAACAAAATTTTCTGAATGTATCTTAGTGATAGTATCGAGAACATCCTTTCGTTTATTTTTGTCAGTCATGTATAGTCAAAGCACCAACGAGCTTTACATCTACTGGCGACAACTGCGTCCTGGGCGTATGAAACTCTGAACACAGAAACAGAGAGATGAATATAACAAATTTTTACAACGTATTATCATCAATTCAAAACCGTAATAGAAAACAGCTATAGGCGCTTCTTAGAAGATCATTCTGGCATATAAAGATATGTTCCTGAATATCTAGAAGAGCTTTAGATTTATGTGCACAAACAAAAGTAATCGTAACACGTGATTTGGCATTATTTCGTTAACTGTTACATTCATTACTCCTCGTTGGTACCTGTCTCTTTGAGTTAAGTCTCTGCTGCACTGACTGCATCCCAAGTCTAAGGTGCGTTCTTTTTTTCATCCCTGATAACGTGCTTAATTGACTTGCAGTCACTATGTCATTAAAGGGCTGGTTGGTCATCACTAATATACTGCTTGCTACCAAGGGCGTCGATCCATGTTTCGGATTGGGGGGGGGGCAAAAGTGAAAAAAATTGACTATTCTATATGTTTCAGAGTGGTTTTCATGCCATGTTTAATGGTTTTATAGTGCTTTTCAATGCTTTTTAAAACATATTTGCATTGCATATTATGAATTTTTCAAGTTGTCAAAATTATTGGGGGCAAATCGATATGTTTGCCCCCCCCCCCGCCCCCGCAGGATCGACGCCTCTGCTTGCTACTGAAAAATGCATGTTGACTTCTTGATAATTCCAGAAACAAAGTCACTGAAAAAAGCATTGGTCGTGTTGGTAAAGTGAGCATCATTGTCTGAGTCCAGCATGCGTACGAAACCAATAGCGGATTTTATAAAATTAGTATTAAGGAATCATGGTGCAAGTGCATTAATTATTATTCATATATTTTTGTTGAGGTCGCTCGTGATTAAAAAAAGCTCCTTACCATACCACATAATGGTTGAGTTGGTATATGGTATGTCGTGCATATTTTGAAGATATCGTTTCTTTTTATTATTTGCAAACCCATCAGCCAAGGTCAGAAACAGTTTCTGCCTACCAGTTAGTTACTGATCTTTTGGTGACATATACTCTTTAAAATATAAAATTATATCATATAAAATTTATCTAGGTAATATTCTGTTGTCATAACATACATGCCATACCCTCTAAAAAGGAAGGTTCTTAAAAGGATCTCAATGTTGTCACAATAGCAGAAGCTATTTTGGTGCTTATCAGAACCATTATTACGTAGAAAGTTTGGATGAGAACCATTGTGTTTAAAATGGTGCTGACAAGAAACTTTTGTTGATCCAGAAGGTTCTCATTAACACCCAAAATGGTTCTGCTAAAGTGGTTCTGCTATTGTGACGAAAATGGTTCTACAGCGAACCCCCTTTTTTACAGTGTAATCTTTTAATATAGGCAAGAAGTTTTTTTGTGTAGATTAACATAGTGAAATATGTACAGAATTAATACGAAAATGCATAGCGCATAGACGTAACATAAACAGAATATAGGTAATGGCAGAAATCGCTCCTATTGTAACGACAGTGCACCCACTGAGCAAAATCTTGTGCTTTATTTGTGTTTTCCTAATTATATCATCAATTGCACTTGAATTAGATAGCTACCAATTGTACGCCACGGCATTCTACTCTGTGGAATATACATGGAGGTTCCTAAATAAATGATTTAAACACACACGTGTCCTAGGAAACATTAATATCAAGATCACAGACATATTTTATCCAAATCACAAAAGGTCTATTGATCGTGTAATAGGCGGGTCGATGGGGTTAGTTATTCGTGTGTATGCATGCGTAAAAACGATACAATGATGAATGCATTCAACAATAATGGCCAACGGTCCGCGGGTAATTGTTGATTGTGGATACACAAGCAATAAATCATGCTAGATTTGTATTATTCCTTTGGCCGACAAGACAATAATTGCTTTTAAAAATCCACATCTTAGAGCAGGTTACGTAGAAATGGTCATTTGGGGATATTTTACAATGATGTGTTCAATTATTAGTAACTATTGTTATTATAATTACTGCTTTTATTTGTCTGCTTTTCAGAGCGGATGGCTTGGAAGTGGCCGTTTTGGGAATTTTCTGTTAGCGATAAAATGATTTGCCTTATGAATGCACCTTTTCCCATTTTTTCATGAATAAATCAACTTTTACATATAACTTCACCTCTTCATCTTTTGGTTAGTCAATATTCCTTCTCATCTGATCATATTATACTGAATTATGTTTGTGCTTTTTGACATCTACACACTAAGAAATAAAGGAGTAATTAGGGTGTAAAAATTGATACAATAACAACACCCTAATACACACCTATAGGGTAATTTAAATCCTATAGAGTGTAATTAAACCTTATTAGGAGTAATTTATCATCCTATAGGGTGTATATACCTCCTTGGTTAAAACTTACATTTTACACCTATGGGGTTTAATGTTACAACCTTTGGGGTGCATATGTAATTCAACATGGTGTTGCTATCGTATCAATTTCTTTACACCAATTACTCCCTATTTCTTAGTTTGTGGAGTATGCGTTTTGAAATATGACATCCATATTTCACTAATTTACACCTGCACCATTTTAACACACACCATTATAACACCACACACACACAACACACACACATACACACACACACCACAACACAAACACACCACACACACAAACAAACAAACAAACAAACACACACCAACACACACTCACACACACCACACACACAACACAACACACACCAACACACACACATACAAACAAACAAACACACACACACCACTCACACACACACACACACACACACAAAATGAGAAAGTTAGTAAAATAAAACGGTGATAGCGTCGTGCGTGAGATGCTCTCGAAGCTGTCTGGACAAAAATATGAACAAATAAAAAATAGCATTGAGTCAAATGTATAGCAATAACTAATTATTCTTACCAGATACAGCATTCCAAGACCATGTGTTCCCGTTTCCCACTTTATGTTTGGAGAAGATCAACATCGAATGAAGTTCAGCGACTCCATTATCAGAGAGCGATGAAAAAGCAGTGAAAAGCAACGGCGGCGAAATCAAATGAACTAATGCTAACCCAACGTGATGAGCACAAACCAACGACAAACTCCCGATCAGGTTTGTGGGATCCATCGAATCAGATCGAAACTGACTCAATATAGTGCACCGATTAACAATCTAGAATAATTCCATTTCTGACCATCCACTGACATTTTATTAAACGAAAGTAACATTAGAGCTTTGTCACTGGCTTTTATTTCGACTGACATAGAGATCGGCCTTATGTTAAGTGGCTCCATTACAGGGATGGTTGAATTATGCTGAGTGCATCGTTCGTTAGCTGTCGGCCTTCCTTGACTGTGGCGTCGCAACGCGTACACTCTGGTGCATTTTTAATCGAGTCTTCATTTCCCGCGCAAAGCGTTCTATGATTTATATATGAATTGATCTTTTCATTATGGCAGTGTCGTGATAATTACCCTCCCTACTCAAAAGTATTGCAACATACACTATAACGCATGTATTTGAGTTGAAGGGGTCTTTCTATAATGATATCCTAATGAAGTTTAATATTGGAAAATGGAAATTTATTTGAAAAGAAATCAATGAATATTGTTTCTCCTTTCTTCTCCAAGGCGAGAAATTATCAAATGCAGACACACCACGGTAGAGGGGCGGGAACATAAAATTTAATATTTTTTTCGCATCCCTGTAGGGGTGGGGTGTTAATTACACTAGTATGGTAATTTGGTTTCATATTTCCAGTGAAACGTTTTGATGGCTTTTGAAATACATCCAGCAAACAAAAAACGCCAATGTGTTCCTCTGACGCTTCTCAGAAAGAAGACACCACCCCACGAAGACGAAAGGACTCCTATCTTCATAAGACAGTGTTATGGAGGATAAGGCTATACTATAAAGATGATGGACTTCTTTCCACATTATCATATCCAATGTACTAAAAAGTCGCATGACATCAAATTTTAGGATGTTTGCAATAATGAACCGCCTTTAGAATTGAGAAAGATAAGAAATTTCAACTTGAGGAGGTCCTTTCTGAAATATGGGGCGTATCCTCCTTACATTGTCTTATGAAAGATAGTAGGCGCTTTCGTCTTCGGCGGGTTGGTGTCTCTTTTCTAAGAAGTGTCAGAGGAACAAATTGGCATTTTTTGTTTGTTGGAAGTCTTTTCAAGCCATCAAAAACCGTTTCACGGAAAATATGAAACCGAATTACGATACTAGTGTGAATTAACACCCACCCCTACAGGGAGGCGAACAAATATTAAATTTATGTTCCCGCCCTCTGTCGTGGGCGCGCCTGCATTTGATAATCTCTCCGCCTTGAGAAGAAAGGAGAAAGAATATTCATTGATTTTTTTTCAAATAATTTCCATTTTCCAATAATAAACTTCATTAGGATATCATTATAGAAAGACCCCTTCAACTCAAAATGCATGCGTTGTAGTGTATGTTGCAATACTTTTGAGTAGGGAGGGTACATACGCCTTTAATCATATCTTAGTATCTGTTGTAATATTATAATGAGGTGGTGTGTCAACCATAATAATATTGTAGCTCGAAGGTCAGTGTTCACAGAGCCATATCATGACGCCTAAATTGTGATTAAATGGTGAAGGATTAACTGAACACATTATCTCTGCATTACTCAAAACGTTCGATCTGCAGCACCATTGGCAATCATGTTAAACACTTAGTTATTTGCGCCAACATTTTATCTTATTCAGTGGAGAAAAAAATCAAATTACATTATGAGCTCACAAAACGTTATAGCGCTAGTCTATAATAATACGTAATGATAATGATGATGATGATGATGATGATGATGATAATAATAATAATAATAATAATAATAATAATAATAATAATAATAATAATAATATAATAATAATAATAATAATAATAATGATAAATAAATAAATAAATAATAACGTCTTATTACCCAGAATATACTTCTTTAGTGTTAAACACTGACTCGCAAAGGAGTAAAACAAGTTACAAATAAAAACACATTTGAAGTTCACCTTTTATTGGGCATGAATAATTTAGTTATATGACCTCAGTTTCTTACAAAGTAGTGGCGTCTTATTTTTGATCTTTGACAAATATATTGACTTTGACGTCAAAAGGTTATCTCAGGTATGAGACATGAATAAAATGTTAGTGGGAGTTATATGGCAGTGTGGCACTCAGAATTCAAATGGGGGACAAGGAATGGGCAAGGTATTGTAGTGGGGAGTGGGAGGGGCCTAAAGAGTCAGCTATCCAGCTTACAGCCATCTAGTAAAATATTCCTTCACACCAGTGACATTCGTCAATGGTTCATGGACAGGCATGAGATCGTGAGGTTGGGCAGCGACAGACCTATATTGCTCTGCGCTGAGATGTGCTAACAATTTTTTTCCCCAAAAAGACAGGTGCATGTGCAAATCAGTAATGAAACCTATACACGGTCTTGCTACCCTCTCCGTTCATGAAATGACAGTGTGATGGCGAGTGGTTAGAGCGTCCGATCACAATCGGAAGGTCGAGGGTTCGAGCCCGGTCGGGTCATACAAAGGTCTTTAATATAGTACCTTCTGCTTCTAGCAGGCGCTCGCATTCTAGAAGAGAGAAGGGAAATGATAATATTTACGTTATGCAGCGCCCGCTGAAGAACAGTCTATTTGACTAAAAGTGGCTGCCCTGAATAATAAATTATTATTATTATTATTATTATTATTATTTATTATTATTATTATTAATTATTATTATTATTATTATTATTATTATATTATTATTATTATTAATTATTATTATTATTATTATTATTATTTTATTATTATTATTATTATTATTATATTATTATATTATTATTATTATTATTATTATTATTATTATTATCATTATTATTATATACCTGCATGTAGCCATAGATAATCGTAATTACTTTTGTCTACCTTCGTTTGCTCTGCCTGAGATTGTGCTACAGGTTTTTTTTTTTTTTTTCTTTTCTTTCTTTTTTTTTTTTTAATTATTTTTTCCTTTTTCCCCGACAGGTGTATTTGCAATCAGTAACTGAAACCTTTACACGGTCTGCTGCCCTCTCCGTTGTGAAATTCACTTACATACGATTAAAACACAGAGAGGAAAGGCGAAAAATCACGTTACCGGTTTCGTAACATATCAGAGTGACGCATTAAGAAAGTGATAATAAGGGTTTAGTGTGTTATATAATGTCACACTGTGGCCACAAAGAACTATTGGAGTATGGTGGTTGCATAGTGGCTTATCATTTACCGTGGATTCACATTCTGGAAAGTTTGTTTTAAATTAGAAATGATGACTACTAACCATAAATGCGTTTTATTTTTATCGCTCGGGTAGTATTTCTTAAACCTAATGTATTCTTGCATTCAGGCTGCATCAATGCAGGAATATATTTTAAACCAAGCTTGCCTTGTTTGTGTTGTTTAGACAATGACTAATATTGCCTTCTCAAAATGAGAAGAATAAGTATGCAATGTGGTCAGAAATACCCTCCCTACTCAAAAGTATTGCAACATACACTATAACGCATGCATTTGAGTTGAAGGGTCTTTCTATAATGAAGTCGTAAGAAAGTTTATAATGGGAAAAAACAAATTCCTTGAAAAGAAATCAATGAACAATTGTTTTTTCTTTCTTTCTCCATGGCGAGAGATTATCAAATGCAGGTGCAACCCTTGGCAGAGGGCTGGAACACAAAATTTGACATTTTTTTCGCCTCCCTATAGGGTGGGGTGTTAATTCCACTAGCATCGTAATTCAGTTTCATATTTCCCGTTAAATGTTTGGATGGCTTGGAAAGACTTCTACAAACAAAAAATGCATTGTGTTCCCCTGACACAGTCTCAAAAAGAGACACCACGCTGCAAAGACGAAAGCGCCTCCTATCTTCATAAGAGAGTGATTAAGGAGGATGAGGCACTAATGTAAAATGATGACGCTTCTCTCCACATCGTTATATCAAATGTACTAAAAAGTCGCATAACAGCAAATTTAGGATGTTTACACAAATAACCGCTTTAGAATTGAGAAAGAGAATAATTAACAATTGAGGGAGGTCTTTTCTGAAATATGGGGCGTATTCTCCTTATCACTATCTTATGAAGATAGGAGGCGCTTTCGTCTTTGCGGCGTGGTGTCTTCTTTTGAGACCATGTCAAAGGAACACAATGACATTTTTTGTTTGTGGAAGTCTTCCAAGCCATCCAAACCATTTTAGGGGAAATATGAAACCGAATTACGATACTAGTGTGAATTAAACACCACCCCTATAGAAGGCGAAAAGGGTCAAATTTTATGTTCAGCCCCTCTGCCGTGGGTGGGCCTGCATTTGATAATCTCTCCGCCATGGAGAAGGAAAGAAAAACAATTGTTCATTGATTTGCTTTTCAAATAATTTGTTATTTTCCAATTAATATACTGCATTAGGATATCATTATAGAAAGACCCTTCAACTTAAAATGCATTGCGTTATAGTGTATGTTGCAATACTTTGAGTAGGAGGGTAATGCAGTAAGTTATTTGTTTGAGTTTGAGTTGAGTTGAGTTTGATGTTTTATTATCAATAAAAAAGTATATATAACAAAACATTGGCGAAACTGAAAGTTTTACAGAGGTATTAAAAGGATAAATGGGACCAGAAAAATAGCATGATAAATGCTAATCGTGTCTGGTACCATTAACATAAGTAGCACAAACAATGTCATTTTGTCTCCAATACGTGATAGCTTGTTCACATAGGTTATCATCTTGGCTGTAACAAACAGTAATTCCTCCATGGAGTAGGGGAATTTGAAAAGAAATTATGCTGTGGTTTCTTGGTACCTGTTTTATGTATTATGTTTTGGGATGTAGTTGTGCTCCATATTTTTTTTTTTTTTACAGTTTGTGAATGAATCTTTGGTCACACTTGGCCCATGCACGCGCCATGAGATGAAGATGAACTGATCATAGTTGGGTGAAATGTGCCAAGGTTCAAGGTCAAAGGTCAATTAATGGCTGAACTGGTAATATTCGAGGGACAATATGGTCAAGGGTGTAAATGCATGATGTATCCTTGTAGGAAGAGTAATACGGACATATAAAACATTTCTGTCAATAGGTGTGCTAATAGTTACAGGTCATGATTTAGAGGTCAATGAACTTTGCATTATTTGCATATCCCATGTAATTCAAATTATTTTTGCCATTTCTTTGTTTAAACAGACTACATATCACTGGCTGCTACCGCGACGTTTAGTTTTTGTCAGAGTAATATCACTATGCTTCCAACCATATGTGCGTTGCAGACTTTAAATCAATATTCTAATCGAAAAAGCAGGATTGTTGATAACAAATATAATCATTGCCGAGGACGACCCCCACTTGCATTTAATCGAAAGATCGTCAATCGCTGCACATGATACATCCGTTTAGTAAACTGCATCGAATGCAAGTTTCATTGATATTGACATACAATATAATTATACAATTATATTCTAAATTCATGTATTGTCCTCATTTATAAATTTGTATCCCAGCATCATTTTACTGGCAGCACTTGTTGATACATGCGACAGAATGATGGCATCCATATAAGAAGCCGGAATCCCACTATTGTCGTTTCTTCGATAATTTCATAACATAATATTTTGATTTAATACCTTTTGGTTTAAAATGCGTGACGTGATCAGACTATGCTTATAACTGAAAAATACCTTAGAATATTCAAATTTTTTTTCATGCTTGTCTTTAGTGTTTTCTTATGTGTTGCTAAGATGTAGCAATTACTCCGTTATGACATGCAATAATTACCACGTACTGTTTGATGAGGACAAAAGGGGCGCTAGCCATCTCATTTGCTAACCACTTCAATAATTTAGGACTCACGCAGATGAAGTAAAAAAAGAGTGAAAATGTCCACATTTTAACCAGTGACTAATGAGTGAAATTGGAGAGAGCATAATGTGTTTTTCATTTACAATGTACTCTGAATTCCCTCCTGTAAACTTTTTCAAACACATTTTTCAAAACTTTTTCGGATAACATCATGTATATTGGAAAATTTCTCGCCAGTTCGTTGTTTAGTTGATAAGAAGTTCATAGTGAAATAACATCATAAAATCGATTTTCTTCCTATATATGTTCCATCGATACCATGATCAACACAATCGGATTTTATTAGTAGTAATTTATGACATTACACTTGAATTTGCTGGTCCACGATAAACATGTCAGAAAGTTTTCACGAATTAACGCTTTGCATGCCATCTTCGAATTTGTTATAACCGTACAATCAATGTAGGCATTCATAATAATTACATGTTATGAGTTTCCTTGTAAAAAGTTACCAATATTGCTTGTTTCATATCTTCATGTGTGGAATAATTACCAATGTCAATTTCAACCAAAGCAGTTCGTATCATAGGAATTTAAGATAAAAATCAACTTGTTTACTTCCAAGTATTGTGCAAAGGGTTTGTTGTTGCTGTGGTATTTGTTTGTTTCATTGACTAATCCTTCCGTTGTTCGTTTGTTTTGTAATTAATCTTAATTTGATTGTTCATGTTAATTGTTTGTAAGTCAGTTTACTGTCAAGCTTCATGTGATTTTCTATTAGGCCTTGTCACACTAGCAGTACGACTACCCTGCGATCAAATGAATCGTACGACAAGGGCCTCGCCCCAGCAGGTCGCAAGTAACTCGCACGATTTGTGCTGTATGGTCACACTTGTACGACCTGTTTGCCACTTGTCGTAGTAATCGCACGAATACCAATCGCTAATCGCACCACTAGTTCACGATCACCTGAGACAAGTCGCAGACAGTCGTGCGATCACCTGCGGCAAGTGTGGCCTATGTGCGATTACCTACGGCTAATGTACACAAACGGGCGCTTAGCTGGCGACTAGTGCAGGTATTCGTACGATTACTTGCGATGAATGGTAGCTAACGTACTATTACTTCTGCTCATCGTCGCGAACGTCGTGCGTTCAACTGGTTTCAACGGTGTGCGGTTGGCATTTCGATATGCAAAATTATGGCGTTTGTGAAAAGAAGGTGTGAGGAATGCTTTTTTAACAACACTCAACAAAGGAAAATATTTATTTTACTCATTATTCACGTTGCTATGTAAATCAGTGTTCCTTTCTGACATGCACCACTAATGTTTCATAGAGACCACATGTACTCGTACATTACATGTACAGTATAATTCAGACATGCTCCAAGAAAGCTCAGGAAGAGGGCGAAGCCTGTAGGCGAGGAAATAGAAGAAGCCTCCGTCAAAGACAGCTGGCGTACAGATGGGGGGGGGGGCGCATATTAATCTAAAAAAATCTATAAATGAATTGATGTAGATTTCGGGGGTTTTTTTTGCATTTATTTCATATTCCCATCACGTTACTTTTTTTTACAGTTAAACGGAACAACCATTTATAAACTTAGTCCTTGCAGTGACTCTCTGATAGCATGTAAACATGATACAGAGAACTTTATAATGCTAACCTGTTTTCTTCGCCTTCATTAAATAACACACACATTTTGCAATCTATATATATTAATAATCACAATTTTCGCCACTGGAATCGATATTTTTCATACAGTATTTTCAACTGTGACTGTTCATGAAATGAAGCTAACTACTGAGTACAACAATATTAGGGGGTATGGCTTTATGTTGTACACTAAATGTTCTTTGGTATATTTCTAAGTTCTTTCGTTTCTGTTTCTTTGTCAGCAAATCTATTTCATCTCTTCGCATCACCCCGTTATACGAGGATCATGGAATATTATAAGTTGAGTTTATTTATACCATGTATCATTAGATATTTGTTTATTTCTTAAACCTTCATGACAGTAGTGCACATCAAAATTGACGCCATTTGATTGTACTGAATGTAATGAGGCGAATATCAGAGATCTGCCAACAGTCGTTAATGAAAACTCGACTTTATCGCAAGTCCCCATCCCTATCTCTCTTGTGAAATACACTCTCCATTGATGGCGTATCAAATGTTTCAGAAATCAAAATATGCTTTATTTGTGGCAAATGCACATAAACTGAGGACCAGTGGTAATTACCGTATGCTTGCCAATTACGATATTAGGATCAATTCCTCAGAGAAAAATCAGCATTTTGAAATACCATTGCAGGTAGTTTTTTTTTTGTAGAACGAGACTCAGAGTTCGCAATTAAGCGTTTTTCTCGACAAATGATTCAGAATTTTCCTAAACCGCTCGCTCGCTGCGCTCGCTCACAGGATTATTTTATACGATAATTTGAAGTGTAGTATGCCCAACACAAGACAAAATAAAATTAAAAAAAACATAGATGAATTGTTATGGCAACATTACAATATCATTTATAGCTTTGTCCTTTTAGTATCGACTAGGCGTCTTTCAACATTCTTCGTTCCAGTGTTTGATCATTTAGTTCATTAACGAACAATCAATGAAATCACCCTTTTTTCTATTATTGCGCCATGTTGCTATCAAAATTTGAAAAGGAGCCCATTCTCATACGCGCTACTGATGGTCTATTTCGTAATAACTTTGGACACCATAGAATGTGGCACTACATATTAGAAAGGTAGGATAGAAGTAAATAACACGCACATACACATACGCACACAAACGACACATATCATACACATAACACAGCTCCCATGCCGCTGCATCACACACAAACACACACACACATTACACACACACACACACACACAACAACACACAGATACAATTATAAAACATACATACATACATGCGAACACACTACACATACGTTTCGATTCTGACCCCCAAATGATTTGCTCATTACGGTCCACTGGTGAAGATGACGTGATGATGTTGAAGTTCTTCCAGGACTGTGTCCCGGAGAATAGAATTCAAACGTTATTAACTAGCACATACAAATATTCAACCGAAAATAATGCATTAATCACATTGCCAGTATTCGCAAGTCAGGGATCATACTATTACGAGGCTGAGAGCTACCATTTGCGTGCGTCTACGCCGGATCAGTTACCATAATTCGTATCTATGCAAATTCGCGCTCTTGAAGTCGATAGTGGGTTGCACGATCAATCGTACGGTGGATGCAACGATGACCGCACGATCACTGGCGATTGCTGCCACCTCTTTACGGATCATTTGATCGTAGCCAGCGTCTTTCAAACCGGTTGAAACCTATTTCGATCGTAACATCTACCTGCGATCAAATGTGAATTCCAATGGTTGTCGTACGAGTAAATCGTACGGTCTAGCTGCAACTAGCTGGCGATCACCTGCGATAAGGCTGGGCTCAATCTTTGAGGTTGGCGAAAACAAGAAAAAAAATAGATTTGGAACCTGCCTGTGGGCCGGCGGGGCGTAAATCACTGAAAATGTCAATCATAGTTCGCCAAAGTGTGTTACCAATAATTTGCCACCCTCATAATTTTTATTTGATAGTGACGCATAAACTTAACCAATTCCAGCATTTCGCAATAATGGTTTTTAAAAAGAAATCGTTAATTATCTGTACATTTAGACTATTAATATTTAATATTGTACCCCATTCACAAAATAATATCCGCTTGCATCATATTTTACATATCAATTTAGCCAATAATTCTACAATCCAATGTTGACTTATTTGGATGTTTAATTTTTAAGTTTGAAGGACTTTCAAACATACTCCGTTAAATTTGTATTTCGCTTTGAAAATCATATACTCGAGATAAGTAAGTTATTCATCTAAGCCATAGAAGATAAGATTTTGATTTTTTTCATGTTTGAAAAAGAATCACTTGTTTTTATGTATTAGACAGTAAATTAAAAGCAGCCCTTTAAAAATATTGAATACGCCCTTATATAACACAGTATATTATACCAGTGGGTATAATACCACTTATAAAAATTGATGAAGATACAGTTGTGTTAGTCTTTTAAAAGAATTGTGTATATTGTGTCTTTTTGATTTTATATCATACCGCTGTAACCATGATAAAACTGTACAACCCGTAATAGTGATTGATGTAGGTAATCAAGTAAAGTGTTGAGTCCATAGGCGTATGAGATGAGGGGGCAGGGGAAAACTGCCCCCCCCCCCTCTCTATAAAATAATAAAAAAAAAACCTCAAATTTCGGGCAAAAGCGATGCAAAAATTCGGAGCAAAACGCACAAAAATCAGGAAAAAGTGGTCAAGTTTGTGGGAACAGAAGTAAATTTTTAATTTTCAAATCAATATGACTAAATACAAAATCTTTTTTGATAAAGTACCTAATTGCTATCTTATGTTTGTTTGGAAAGTAAGCTGGCGCGAATTTCCCTCAACTCCTGCTCCAAGCAGCTTCTGCAAAACATTTTCATCGGCCAAGCTCCAGCCAGATTAGAACCCCTGCAGAATGTTTTTTTCTCGAAGCTCCTGGAGTCCTGCCCGATTAGCAACTTCTTCAACCCAAAATTTTATTTCAACCTCACTGACCCATTTACAGGCTCTCCCCAAATTTTTTCCCCGAGTTGCTGTCCTAATTACAGTTCCTTTTTGCACAACTTTTGCAGCTCCTGCCCGTTCATGACAACACAAAGATTCCCTAATTCCAGAGGCGTCAGCCATCTTTTGCATGGGGGGGGGGGGCGGCATGAAAAATTTGGGGGAAATACTGTATTTTTTAAGGGTAAAAATGCAAAATTTTCTGTAAACCTTCGGAGGGGGGAAACCCCCTCCCGGACGCCTTCCCCCACTTAGTTTATGTTAATACGACTATTAAGTCATTTCACAATAAAATTTTAGTAATTGATATGAACTTCTAATTTTTCTGCACAATGTGTTTACCATTTTCATGTACATATTTATGGCAAAACAGGGGTACACTCGCAGGCCACTTTACCAACACATTCTGCAGGCACCTTGCAGGGGATCCCTTTTTGGCCCCCCCCCCCCCTCACCCCGCAGCACAAAATCTACACAAAAAATATAGATATTCTGGCATTAATCAAATGATTCAGGCAAAATAGATTGTTCCTCCCCCCCCCCCAAAAAAAAAAATGAATGCATCTATACAGTATAGTATTCATGCATGTATTATATATGTGTGACAGTACTTTAATGTGCTGTAATATTAATGTAGAAGGCAGAAAGGCATGTGTGAGTGTGTTGTATAAAAAAGGTCTGTGTGTCCTTCTGCTTGTGATTAAATACATAATTTTTGCATATACTGTAAGCAGTTGAAGCCTCGTGGGAGACAAATGGGCAAAATAAAGACTGAATAGACAGTAATACAAATTCTTACCATTGGTTCTCCCTCTGCTTTTTGTAAGGGCTTGGGACCTTCGAAATTCACGAGGCAAGGCTTAACATATTAATCTTCAAAAGAAATTGAATTGAGTCATTGATGTTACTAAAAAAAAAAAAAGATCATGGTGTACACTTGTTTTCTTTCAGTGCAACAAAAATGTTTGGACAATTTGTGTTTTGCCATGGAAAATGCATAAAATAAGCCTTGTTCGTGAATTCAGCATTAAGAACCACCTCTCAATGGTACTGCTGACACCAGTTGTAATCCCTGA
>JZLH01S0621373.1:8011-26443 GCA_001188425.1 Eucidaris tribuloides | reverse complement strand
CGTGTACATAATTTAGTTCATCGGATATTAGAGTTAATCAAAATAGTATGTGGTGTTCAGAGTGTTCTCGTTTATGACACAATGAAACCAGAGAAAATGTTTAAGATAACTGCTGTGGGAAAAAATCCTGCGTTCGAACATTTTTTCCTTATTTACGCTTGCACAAGAACTGTTGTGGCGTTTCAAAATGTTGTCTGTAGCTTTCTGTTGGTCCCATTTTCTTCAGGGTTATACGTCCATTTATTCATAATAGATTAAAATTCATTCAATGCATTAATAAATTCATGGACAAATCCGTCCAGCCATTGCATACACCAGGTTGGCTGTATAATTAGTCTCGAATTTAGAACCATGCGAATGTTTTTTTCCTTTCCCGGTAGCATTGCGGGGGCGAAGCATCGCTCGAGGCAGTACATCGAGGACAGTAGTCTTAGTCAAAGTAGTTGATGTAATATTCTATTTCCTTATCAATATACGATTGGGATAAACGCCTGAAGCCAGATAGTGTATACTGCGTATATGTTTCAACTCAGTTGCGTTGTCGATGCGTTTATGTTTAGCTGTCTGCCCAATCATGCATTGCTCTTTAAACGTAGGTTATTCTCATGACGTAAGGCCGACATAGATAAAGCCCGAATAGCATAAGTTGACATATTCACTCTCTGTGAGTGCTTGCATTATGTTATGCTTTCGCCCAAACTACATTGTAAATCAAATATTTGAAAATGGGGCCGGCGGATCTACAATAAAGGGGACTTACCAACGTCAGTAGCCCTAAGTTAACCTTTACAGCTGCCAACGTTGCAAATAGTGCACACGTAAAACACCACAAAATCCATTCAGACCTGCCAAATTTTCTGGCATGTTAAGATTAATCAAAGCCATTCACGATACAATTACGTAAATTATGCTATTACTTTGACGCAATACCAAATTGTTTATGAATACTTTGATGATTAATCTCTAGCATTTTATTCAAATCATGTGCTTATCGATTTCAGTATCCTAGATTCACGAGATGTTTTATATGAAAATGTTGTGTGCTGAAATGCTTACTTTGCTTTTGTTTAAGGGCATAGAGGCCAGCCATCAATATTTAATATCAATGCTGAATTAAACAGCAACCAGGACTATGAAATTAAATAGATTACTATTCAACAAACTAAGGGATTACAATAAGGATGGCCCATAATGCTAGTTGAGGAATGCCACTGTTTTAATTGTAATACAAATATAGTCCTACTTTGCTCTTTAAAAAAAATAATAATTTCAGTCCGTATTTGCCAGGTAACTTAATGGAAAATATCAAGTTGTTACTGTTGTTGCGTGATATTTCGTGAATATCAATTATGAAAAATATTATGAAAAGGACAATTTAGCTTGCAAGAATGTGCTTTTACGCGGATATTTCCAGTAACGGGATACGAGCCAATCAGAGGACATACGCTCTTAACCAAATGACATCGCAGTAAAAGCAGTGAAAAGACGTCCAAAATAACGTCATTTAACAACTCGATTCCAAATCAAGGTTGGAAAATAGGCCCAGAATATATTGTCCCATCACGCCTACGAAGTTCACGCGTGGGCTGGGTTCCTTGTCCACTGATCAATGTTGAAAGCACGTTGATAAATTTGTTTATTTTGGAATTTCAACCTATCTCGCCTCGCTTTCAAACGAATACCAGAAAAAAATAAAAAACGTAATAATGAAAAAGCTTTTTTAATACCCTTCTTATAAACGCCTACAATTCAGCTAGGTGATAGTTAAAAATTACTATAATTATACTAAGCAATAGATTACGACAGCTATTTCAACAATGATGGCACAGTCAACGTGCAGGATACGGCGCGTTGTATAACATTCATGGCAAATTTGGGTCATTCATCATCGCTAAGGATGATAGATTAAGTAGCTCAGATTTGTCGCCATGGCAACGACCGGCGATAAAAAAAAATATTGCCGTCAAACTGCTGTCGCCAGTCTGAAGCATGTTCGTGGGAAATAATCATTCCATGGTGGCTTGACAATTTCCAATTGAACTGCAGGCTTGTGTTCTCTATATGTATTTTCTTATTTTTGAAACTGCATTTGCCTTGTAGCAGCTGACATACAGACACAGACTCAAAGTTATTCCCCATCGAAAAACACACTATACAAACATGAACCACAGTCACTTAAATCGTCATCATACTCACAACCCCGCCCACACTCATCATCATTACCAATCGTTATCATCATCATCATCATCATCACCACCACCACCATCATCATCGTCATCATTTCATCATTCATCATATTATCATTCATCATCACAACACCACGACCATCACCATCGTCATCTTCATTGTTATCGTTGTCGTTATTGAACGTATCATCGCATTTATCATCATCATCACCACAAATTATCTTGCTACCATTAAAGACACAGGCCACATGTGAAGCTTTATTCTTTTACGACCTGAGCAGCTTTATGTAGCCGGACAAATTGGGTGTGAAAGTTGAGTTTCCCGTATTTTTAGGCGTCTTTGGAATGGGCAAAACGCCAAAATAAAAGTGATGTTTTAAGCCAGTATGAAATAAGAATCACAATTCCTTTGCACAATCTGATATTTTTTCGTCCAAACATGAGTTTGTATATTTTGGGACACTGAAAAAAATGCGACCCTGTTTTTCTGCATTTTATGGCTAGGTCACTTGAGGGCAACACAACATTTTTATATGCCTTCCTTTTTAAATTTTTTAACAAAAAAAAAAATCAAAAACTGGTGATATCTGATGCTATAGAGTAGTGCCTTTAAAAAGGACAAATAAACTATTTGGAATACACAAATTTGGAGAGTTATGCTACCACTGGCAAGATATAAATGATATGAACAATTTCCACTACAGTGGAGTACTATTAATAGCCTAGATCCACCACAGATAGGTCTATGGAGGAAATTTCGGCATGGTGATCGGTCAACCTGAGTATCGTAGATTGTCACTTTTATTAAAGCACTAAATAATCATTTTTAAAATACAATTTTCAGCTTCATTTATCAGACCTTATCAAGACACTTACAACATGAGATTATGTAGGTCACATTTTCAAAACTGTCGGTCATTGTTAGCCTGTGGCTTTAACAGTTAACGCTAGGTGCTCTTTTGTTCCTCCTCAGCAGCTCTTCCGAAAAAAAACGAACACCTCAGTACATTTCAATAGTTTATTGATTTTATTTTAGGCCTGCGCTTGTCTTGCAGGTTTCTTTATTGCTATCAGCATTCTGATATAAAATCCTAAAAAAAAAAAATGGTTTTCAAGAGACGAATATAGGAAAGACCATTCATGCATTTATTTCGCGCTAGATGATCTTGATTGTGTATTGTATACAACAATCTTGATTGTGTATCTTGATTGTGTATTGTTTGTTTCCGTTATCACATGGCGAGTTCTGAGACAATTTACGCTAATTCTAATTTATGTAGGCCATGGTTGCAAAAAATATTGAAAAATACGATGTAACTATAAAGCGCAACGGTTGTCCTTGTACAATTCCAGCTTTCATACTTATCTTCTTAATAATTGAAAAGTATTCCCGTTTATCAGCATATGCCATCCAAAATGCAACAATCTCATTTTTATATTTGGTAAAATTATGATTAGCAACTATATAGGATAAATTCTACAAGAGACAAGCGCGATTATAAAATATGACTGCCCATAGCAATTATGGTTTAAAACAAATTTCCCTCAAGATAACACTTTGCTTATATGATAGTGCCATTTTATGTAGGAGTGAAGTCTCGTTTGATAATATTGATTGTGATTAATGTAATGCCGTTTGTTGTGTCGCACAGGCGTTCATACCAGCCGACGCATAAAAAAATATGATCACCTTGATGAGCTAATTCTGCTGGCACATCATAGACATCGATAGCGCCACAGTTCACGGCGCTGAATCCAGGATTCAGGGAAGGAGTACGCACTGACGTATAGATGGAGTTTGGGGTGCGCTTGACCCCAAATGAAATTTGATCAGTGCTCAAAGAGGCGTTTATGAATATTTTTTTTTTTTTTGCCTTCATGAATTGAAGTAGATTTTGTTGACTATTTATGTAATTCTCATAGTATATTTTCCGATAACTGGTACAATCTATTAACAGCTTTAAAGCCAGCAGTATGTAAGCATGGTACAACAGGTTTATATTGCTAACTTTTTTTTCTTTGCCTTCACTGAATAATACGGATTTTTGTAATCCTGTGTCCTTTAATGATCGTAATTTGCCCCTTGGAATCCAATATTTGAAAGAGCTTCAGTTGCAAAAGGGGTTTAGCATCCATTTCAACCTAAAATTGAGTTATTCACAAATCCAGTGCACTGGCCACCTATTTATCTAGCCATAGAACAAATTTGATGCCAAATTAACAAATGCCAAGTACGAATAGCCGCGTAAATTAGTTTTGTTTTCCATAGGAGCGTGTACAAACTCGAGAAAGAAATGCTGTTTTCTCGAAAGTCACTTAAGTGGATCTAAACCCCTTTGGGCAATAAGCTCTTTCATTTGTTTCATTTTATTTGTAACTCTGAATGTTCATTACCTGAGCTGCAATAGTACAACGATAGTAGGAGGGTTACTTAATGTTCTACACTGACCTGTAAATTAACTATAATATTCAAGTTCATTTCGTCCCAATATATATTTGTGTAATATAACACAAACCTGCGAACTACAAGCACCACCTCGCTTTCCTGACCAGTTTCTGACCCCCCCCCCAAATGATGTTCGCTTCATTTACGCCACCGTCGAGACGGAACGTAACCCTAACAGTTGCACACGCCAGTCGGGCGCCGTCCATTTCGAACGGAAAAGGCGTTGAAGACAAATGTCAGCGAGAAAATGCCAAATTTTGGCGCGTAAAATTGAATATTGCCGTTTGTTTTGTTATAACTTAATGTTTCGGTTTAGTGGTTTTGTAGACTTTACACTGCCGTTCTTTATACATGCTATATTACATTATTTACATATTTCTTGCACTACGCTTTCGGAATTTTTATTACTCTGTGCTTTTTAAGCTTCGTTTAATGTCTTTGTGCGTAACAATATTACATTTCTTGCAATACGTTTTATGAATTTTTCGTTGTCGTCAGAATTATTCGGAGGTGATTGGAATAAAACAATGTTTACCCTCATATTTTCATTTGGCGGCGACTGCTTCCCTGCCTACTTCCGAGGCCTCACCGGGAACGTCAAAATGACATGGCCTTGGAGGGGCAACCCTGTTCGTGAACAATGGTTAGCCCTCCAAGTCCAGTGTCAACCTGAACGTTTCGGCGCACCTACCCATTCCCCACCCCCACCCCCAAACGATGGTCTGGCACACGCCCAGGCCAATCTCTGACAGGAGATTCTTACGGGTTTATTTGATAGCGCGCATGTAGAAGCATTCGCATTTAAATCATGACTTAGTAACGACCAATTGAAAATTACATTATTTTTTAACCTTCCTTCTGCATGTCCAGTTCCCATTTGCCATACCCGCTCAGATATGTCACGTATCATAGGCGATGATCGCAGGGGACGGGGGAAGGGTTGTGGATGATATCCCCACCCCTTCTCGATTTTTGAAACCTTAATATTGTTTTTACTTCATTTATATCATTAATTTATAATCTGCTAATTTAAGGGAGCGTGCTCCACTTGAAATCCATGCTTAAGCTCACTTTGTTTTCAATTGCGATTCGGCAAGCCGTAAAGTAATCATCGTCTGCTGTCGTCTTGTGTGAATCGCGAATAGAATCTTCTGCCAACAGGCAAGATTGTCAATAAGGAGTAGGCTGCTGCTGATAGGCAATTGTACGAAAAAAAATGAAGGCGTTTTAACGCGCGGAGCATATTATGATGCTCCCAAAGCAGTGGGCGATCGTGCATTCCCCAGCAAGATCGCCTGGTATCACTGAAATTGCGCGTTACAGTCATGTAAGGATACGGAAATTTCCCGAATAGTTACCTGAGCAGGGCCAAGCCTCTAAAAAAAACACGATTTGATTTGACTTAATTGTTCCCTTATGAAAATTATTGATGGAAAGAGAGTGAAATTTATTAATGCGGCCCGTTGGAGTTGCCGGATTCACAAATTGACCATTTTTTTTACATGAATATTGTCGGGGCGTTCCCCTGCCTCCTGCCCCCCCCCCCCGGAGAGTATATTTATTCGAGTGTTTTCGTCCCCATACTCGTCACATGAAATGCCGCTGATGGTAAATACACGTTATCCGTTGGACAGATATTTCTAATATTTTGAATAGGCCTAGATGCCAAAAGCCACTTCAACGAATAATGGTGTCACGCAAATTGAGGTCATTGAACTTTGAACATTTCGCTCAAAATTGGATAACTACTGGCCACTGCTGCTATCTGGAAAGTTTCTAGTTATAAGTGGCAATGTCTGAATCAAAATATTTTAGTAAAAATTAAAGTTTATCTTAGGCCAATTTTGAAAAAAAAAATGAAATCAGAAATTTGAGTTTTGTGTCCAAAGTAACGTCTTTGACACCATAAATATCTCAATATAGATACTTTGGATATTATATTTAATATCTTTCATTAGCCGGGCTAGAATAAGACAACCTTCGCTTTTGTTCTCTCATCAGATGCCCAAAAACACCTCTAATCACTAAGCCCAATTTGGGGGTCAAGATAAAGGTCATTGAAAGAAACCTGACGTCAAATTCCACCCTTCCCTGAACTTAAGAAATCACTTCCAGATGTCTTGAGGAGTTCTATCAATTAACATAACAAGGAAACCTGGTCACTTTGGTAAGAAAATATATCCTGCCGTTATCAGCTATTAAGGAAGCTTTTCGTTTGACAACGGACGACTCAGAACGGTAATCCGATACCAAGATTGATCCTGCGCATGTGCCACCCCCGCCATCGCACTCTCCGCTCGCCAGAATCGTGAAACGGATTTTAGCGGATTTTTTCGTTCTCGACGGACGAGAGGACAGCAGCCAATCAGCACCCGTACAGATAATGTGCAGTGCAAATCGCAACACTGTTAAGGCTGATGGACGTCACGCACCGTCGCTCGTTCTACGTTTTGCATTTGCTGAAATGCCTTCGGTGGAAGACCACGGATGACCGGCCTAGCTTGATGTGCTCACTGTCCTCGTTTCGTCGCGCGAGTGGCAAAACGAAAGCCCCTTATTTGACTAACGGTAACGGCCAACCGAAACATGAGGTGATATCACGTCATGGCCCAAAGATCAAGTCGGCAATTTCGCCAAGTAGAATCACACTGTATGGGAACCCATAAATACAAAACACACCTGATTGATATATTTACGAACATACTGAAAAAGAAAGTATATCATTTAAATACAATAAAACAATTAAAAAATACAATAAATGGACGACTACGCAAACGGATTATGGTCTTACACATTATCACAGTTCACTTTGTATAATAGCAGACATCGAATTTATGCAAATACCAAAAAAAATAACGTGGATTCCGAACTCAAACTGAGTTATTTCATCAAACACTCTTAAAACTCGAATGGCAAATCACATTTAAAAGGCCGAGGGAGTGACAACTCTTTCTAAATTGCTACATTGAACCCTTTTACTAGCTGCATTACGAGTATAAACGTTGGATCCTGTGGATAAAAGGTTGGATACAAACATCAAGTAAGTGTTGTCAACTTCTCGGGCCCTTTTTAAATGTCATTTACCATGAATTTTTAAGATGAGCATTTTAAAGTAACTATAAAAATACTTCATTGTTATGTGCCTTACAAAGCACACTCCACTTATAAGTTGCCATGACAAAGGGCGACATTTTTAGCTTTGGGGATGAAATCAAAGTCATGTTACTCACCATGATAACAAACAAAATACGTCCCCAGTTCGCTCTAAGCATGCCGAACCCATGTCTCTGTTGTTAGCGAAGATGGGTGCTGTTTAAAGTTTTAAAGTTGATGCTGGTGATTTGAAACGTTCTTAATTGCTCCTGGACCGATAAAAAATGTCCCCAAAAGCTGGTTGTTATTTAATTTGTTATCTATGCACCGACGGGATGAAACACGGAGTGGTAAACGTGAAAGGTGAAAACCGCCTGGGCATGAACAGGACAAAGGCAGCCACTACTCGTCCTAAAACCAGGTATAATAATCACAAGGGATCGACTTTCGTAACTTGTTTCAGTTCACCTATTGAATCTAGTTGTCGAAGCAGTGCTGGGAACTCATTCTGTCAAGTCGAAGTAACAATTTTACAACTACAATAGTAATGATATATTAAACGGATTGTTAAATACGTTGTCTCAAAAAAATGTGCAAGTGAAAACACCCTCTGGCAATTAGAATACTCTTGTGACATCGTGTTACATCAACGTCAGGAGCATAGTCTTATTCGTTCTAATACCGTCAGTTCTGTTCCATTTGCTTGGCTTAAATCTTGAGATATGTTAATTTAAATAAGAAAGGGTAAAATCACAATTGTTGCCACTTTTACTACATTCCCTATGCTCAAGTGACACAATTGTGATTTCACCCCTTTTGTTGTTTACAACAATGTTAAAACAAGCATACTGAACCAAAAACAAGTGCATTTGGATTTTGAGCATGCGAGCACGTCTAAAAAAATTGTTCAATGTGAACTTTGACATTTAAAAAATACTGCTATGAGCACATGTTTACGTCACACAAGGACAAGTCTTTAGCTTTTAAAGCTGGTTGTTCAATTGCTTGTTTTAATTTCGAGAATACTTGTAAACAACAAAACGGTGGAAACACAATTGTACACATTTACGGGAAGAGGGCCTGCATGCTTTCATTGACAGTAGTAAAATGTGCACATTATATGGTTTTACGTTTCGTTGCTTGTTAACTGAACATATCGTCAGATTAAAAAAGCAAAACTGCAAACAGGAAAAACGCATTTGAAAGCTAGGACTATGCCTTGATGGTGATGTAAGCCATGACGTCAACAAAAATGTTTTTCTCATTACCACAAGAGGGCGCTTTTGACCTGCACAATTATTTGTGCAGACACTCACTGTAATATCTCTACATGCAACATCGTTGTCGCCTCATCATAACGCGCTTTTTTCTTTTTCTTTTTCTCTTCTTCTTCTTCTTCTTCTTCTTTCTTCTTCTTCTTCTTCTTCTTCTTCTTCTTCTTCTTCTTTTTCTTTCTTTCTTTTTTTGTCTTTTTCTAGGGGGGGTTACGACGACTTTTTACCAGTATTACCATTGAAAATTACTACTTCGGCTAGCGAGTATTATATACATTGTAGATGCCATTATCTAAACAAAAACGTGCTACAACTTTAATGTTCGAGCCTCCATGCAAGGATGTTAAAATACATCAATAAACAAGTTGAAATAATGGCTGTCACCATCAGGATTATTACAAATATCACCAGAATAATGGCTCTGGGGCATACGGCTGCGATCAGGGGGCGGGGAGTCTAGGAACTATTGCCCCCCCCCCCCCATCTTTTCTGCGCGAATCGTCACCCGTCACACTTCACTTTATAAAGCTCAATATATTTTTCCTATATTTTAGCCCATTTTACAGTATCTGCCAAACCTGTTGAAGGCTAAATGTGATCTTAAATAATAACTGTGTCAATGCTCAAATGTTGAGTTGGCGTTTTACCTAATACTAGAGACATTTTCCTAACATAAAGGGCCATGCATATATTATAAAAAATGCAAACAATGTTTTTGATGGATTTATGTTTTGATTTAAAGTTTGCACACGTTTAGGACCTGGGTGAATCCTTCGGGGCAGTGGTGCACTGATATCGCACGGACGATCCCTTCCCTAAAAGCATTTGGAAGCCTAAACGTACATGTACAAGCAATGTTAAAATCAATTGTCTGAACTATATACTCTGCATTCTAATCAAAAGGCCCATAGCCTAATATACTGCCCCACCCCCCCCCCCCCATGAGGCAAGGTTCAGAAAAGAAAGAAAAGAAAGAAACCCCTGGCAGGCAAAAATAAAATTTGCGCCACTTTGTTTCTGCTGCTTTCAACAGGCTGATTTTTTCTAAACGAAATTCACCCTCCCAAATATTGCACCCCTTCCAATTTAGTTCTACCTCCCCAAGATGTGCACCTCCCATGCCCAAAACAGCTACGCTCTTGTTGACTTCTGACGCTTTTGAAAAAGTTTTGGATGAGTGCTAATCTTAATGGATACATATTTCATGCGCTACCACCACCAAAACATTGAATTTATAAGGCTTAGATTACTTTGAAGTTGAGCGTTAGAACTTTTGAGAAGAAGCGGCAGACATATTATGCTCAGCAGAAATAGGATGCGCCTTACTGCCCAAATAAGTGAATTACACTTATGTATATTGTGTACATTTTCCAGAATTCTCCTCAATATGCTCATTAATTTGCTAGGGTAATGGCTGAACTTGTCAGCGTTCTTTGTCGGATGTTGATTACACTTAATAATTGTGTCGCATAATCGGTCGAGTAATGAGGCCAAACATTTGGCTCAGAAACGAGCATAGGGGCCTTTACATGGACTGTACATGTGGCAATTGCACCCAGAGAAAGAAACGACACCGTTGAAACAGGTGGACACTGGTATAACAAAAAAAAGCACAGAATACAACGGTGACATAGCAAATGTGACCATACTGTTCTTGACTATATATTTTGTCCAAAATGTACTTTATCTTCAAGAAAATGAATAAATAGAATTTTAGGTTATAGGCCTACTATAGCAGAAATTTTTAAATGAATGAAAATCTGTGCGTTGGGTACATGATGCGTTGGGCTATAGGTGCGATAAATACAAGCTAGCTGTTATAGAACAACCAAACTATTGATAACTCAGCTTTAGGCAAGTACCGCCGGAGGACAACTCCCCAGGCGGACGACTACCCACCTGACAACTCCAAAGGACAACTCCTACAGAGGACACCTCTCATATGAGGGACAACTCCCCCACGCAGGACAACTCTCCCAAGGACAACTCACCCGGCGAAATTTAACAATTGTTTCCAGTCTAAAAAAAAAAAAAAAAAAAAAAAAAAAAATACGTCTAATATGGCGTCGGATGAGTTGTCCTCTGATGGAATCGTCCTTTGGGCGAAACATTCCTTGGGAAAGATGTCTTCCGGGGGAGCTGTCGTACTGTTTGGGAGACGTCCGCGAGCATGGCGCAAAATTCCCGGGGAACAGGGCGACATGTCCCCCCCTCCCCACGATTTTGAACAGGTGCGTGGCAACAATACTCAAATGTCCCCCCACGATTTGGAGAAAAGAAAATTTCTTCCCAATATTTGCCACACCCCCCCCCCTCCCCCGCTGAGCGAGTTTTCGCGGCTGACGTGACGGGAAAAAATTCGACCTGGGTTGATGAGAAAATTTGTTTATCGTCACTACCCCCCCCCCCCCCCCCCCCCCAACATCCCCCCCCCCCCGCCCCCCCCCCCCCGCTGAGCGAGTTTCGCGTGACTGACCAGTCGTGACGGGAACCGGGAAAAAATTCGGACCTGGGTTGTGGAGAATTTTTTTTCCGACTTACAAAGTGATACCTATGTGCCACACGGAATCTGGAACGGGCTTGAGCGAAAAATGGGGGTCTCTGGAACTGGAGCTAAGGTGTCAGAAAACCTCAAAATGCTATGCTCTGGAACTGCAGCGTGGCGAAGTTCCGGCGCGCCGTTGGCGCGCCGTGCTGAAAGGGGAATGCTCTGGCTCGGCCGCGCCGGTTTGCGGCGAGGCTGAGCGAAAAATCAGAAGCGAAACGGCAAATTTAGGGGTCTCTGGAACTGGAAAAATCAAAAAATTTCTGTGACTTCTGAAATTGAGATGCTCTGGAACGGAAATTTGGGCTGAAAATGGGGGTCTCAACCGCGGCACATACGTATCAAACAATTATACTAAGTGCCCCCCCCCCCGGGGTAACGGCACCAGTATAGTTGTCAAAATGTCATACCTAAATATTTTGGAAACTAACTCAGCAAAGAAATATATCACTCCATTATCCCTCATGTACTGTTGCTACCATTATAAATGAAACATGATAGTCGAGGAAAATGAATAGTTTCCACTGAAAAAAAAACTATCTTTATCAGACCGGCAATAACGATGAGCCCATTTTCAGCGGCTACAATTCTGGCAATTAAGTTAAATGATAAATGACGATTGCATAGAATTATCCAGAGACACAAACATACACATTCACACACACACACACACACACACACACACACACACACACACACACACACACACACACACACACAACAAACAAACAACAAACAACACACACACACACACACACACACACACACACACACACACACACACACACACCAACACACACACACATACAACAACAAACACACACACACTCACACACACACACACACACACACACAAAAATGAGAAAGTTAGTAAATAAAACGGTGATAGCGTCGTGCGTGAGATGCTCTCGAAGCTGTCTGGACAAAAATATGAACAATAAAAAATAGCATTGAGTCAAATGTATAGCAATAACTAATTATTCTTACCAGATACAGCATTCCAAGACCATGTGTTCCCGTTTCCCACTTTATGTTTTGGAGAAGATCAACATCGAATGAAGTTCAGCGACTCCATTATCAGAGAGCGATGAAAAAGCAGTGAAAAGCAACGGCGGGAAATCAAATGAACTAATGCTAACCCAACGTGATGAGCACAAACCAACGGACAAACTCCCTGATCAGGTTGTGGGATCCATCGAATCAGATCGAAACTGACTCAATATAGTGCACCGATTAACAATCTAGAATAATTCCATTTCTGACCATCCACTGACATTTTATTAAACGAAAGTAACATTAGAGCTTTGTCACTGGCTTTTATTTCGACTGACATAGAGATCGGCCTTATGTTAAGTGCGCTCCATTACAGGGATGGTTGAATTATGCTGAGTGCATCGTTCGTTAGCTGTCGGCCCTTCCTTGACTGTGCGTCGCAACGCGTACACTCTGGTGCATTTTTAATCGAGTCTTCATTTCCCGCGCAAAGCGTTCTATGATTTATATATGAATTGATCTTTTCATTATGGCAGTGTCGTGATAATTACCCTCCCTACTCAAAAGTATTGCAACATACACTATAACGCATGTATTTTGAGTTGAAGGGGTCTTTCTATAATGATATCCTAATGAAGTTTAATATTGGAAAATGGAAATTTATTTGAAAAGAAATCAATGAATATTGTTTCTCCTTTCTTCTCCAAGGCGGAGAAATTATCAAATGCAGACACACCCACGGTAGAGGGGCGGGAACATAAAATTTAATATTTTTTTCGCATCCCTGTAGGGGTGGGGTGTTAATTACACTAGTATGGTAATTTGGTTTCATATTTCCAGTGAAACGGTTTTGATGGCTTTGAAATACATCCAGCAAACAAAAAACGCCAATGTGTTCCTCTGACGCTTTCTCAGAAAGAAGACACCACCCCACGAAGACGAAAGGAGCTCCTATCTTCATAAGACAGTGTTATGGAGGATAAGGCTACTACTATAAAGATGATGGACTTCTTTCCACATTATCATATCCAATGTACTAAAAAGTCGCATGACATCAAATTTTAGGATGTTTGCAATAATGAACCGCCTTTAGAATTGAGAAAGAATAAGAAATTTCAACTTGAGGAGGTCCTTTCTGAAATATGGGGCGTATCCTCCTTACCATTGTCTTATGAAGATAGTAGGCGCTTTCGTCTTCGCGGGGTTGGTGTCTCTTTTCTAAGAAAGTGTCAGAGGAACAAATTGGCATTTTTTGTTTGTTGGAAGTCTTTTCAAGCCATCAAAACCGTTTCACGGAAAATATGAAACCGAATTACGATACTAGTGTGAATTAACACCCCACCCCTACAGGGAGGCGAACAAATATTAAATTTTATGTTCCCGCCCCTCTGTCGTGGGCGCGCCTGCATTTGATAATCTCTCCGCCTTGGAGAAGAAAGGAGAAAGAATATTCATTGATTTTTTTTCAAATAATTTTCCATTTTCCAATAATAAACTTCATTAGGATATCATTATAGAAAGACCCCTTCAACTCAAAATGCATGCGTTGTAGTGTATGTTGCAATACTTTTGAGTAGGGAGGGTACATACGCCTTTAATCATATCTTAGTATCTGTTGTAATATTATAATGAGGTGGTGTGTCAACCATAATAATATTGTAGCTCGAAGGTCAGTGTTCACAGAGCCATATTCATGACGCCTAAATTGTGATTAAATGGTGAAGATTAACTGAACACATTATCTCTGCATTACTCAAAACGTTCGATCTGCAGCACCATTGGCAATCATGTTAAACACTTAGTTATTTGCGCCAACATTTTATCTTATTCAGTGGAGAAAAAAAATCAAATTACATTATGAGCTCACAAAACGTTATAGGCGCTAGTCTTATAAATAATAGTAATTGATAATGATGATGATGATGATGATGATTGATGATAATAATAATAATAATAATAATATAATAATAATAATAATAATAATAATAATATAATAATAATAATAATAATAATAATATAAATAAATAAATAAATAATAACGTCTTATTACCCAGAATATACTTCTTTAGTGTTAAACACTGACTCGCAAAGGAGTAAAACAAGTTCAAATAAACACATTTTGAAGTTCACCTTTTATTGGGCATGAATAATTTAGTTAGTATGACCTTCCAAGTTTCTTACAAAGTAGTGGCGTCTTATTTTTTGATCTTTGACAAATATATTGACTTTGACGTCAAAAGGTTATCTCAGGTATGAGACATGAATAAAATGTTAGTGGGAGTTTATGGCAGTGTGGCACTCAGAATTCAAAATTGGGGGACAAGGAATGGGCAAGGTATTGTAGTGGGGAGTGGGAGGGGCCCTAAAGAGTCAGCTATGCCAGCTTACAGCCATCTAGTAAAAATATTCCTTCACACCCAGTGACATCGTCAATGGTTCATGGACAGGCATGAGATCGTGAGGTTGGGCAGCGACAGACCTATATTGCTCTGCGCTGAGATTGTGCTACAATTTTTTTCCCCAAAAAGACAGGTGCATGTGCAATCAGTAATGAAACCTATACACGGTCTGCTACCCTCTCCGTTCATGAAATGACAGTGTGATGGCCGAGTGGTTAGAGCGTCCGACTCACAATCGGAAGGTCGAGGGTTCGAGCCCCGGTCGGGTCATACCAAAGGCTCTTTAATATAGTACCTTCTGCTTTCTAGCCAGGCGCTCGGCATTCTAGAAGAGAGAAGGGAAATGATAATATTTACGTTATGCAGCGCCCGCTGGAAGAACAGTCTATTTGACTAAAAGTGGCTGCCCTGAATAATAATTATTATTATTATTATTATTATTATTATTATTATTATTATTATTATTAATATTATTATTATTATTATTATTATTATTATTATTATTATTATTATTATTATTATTATTATTATTATCATTATTATTATATACCTGCATGGTACCATGATAATCGTATTACTTTTGTCTACCTTCGTTGCTCTGCCCTGAGATTGTGCTACTAGGTTTTTTTTTTCTTTTCTTTCTTTTTTTTTTAATTATTTTTCCTTTTCCCCGACAGGTGTATTTGCAATCAGTAATGAAACCTTTACACGGTCTGCTGCCCTCTCCGTTCGTGAAATTCACTTACATACGATTAAAACACAGAGAGGAAAGGCGAAAAATCACGTTACCGGTTTCGTAACATATCAGAGTGACGCATTAAGAAAGTGATAATAAAAGGGTTTAGTGTGTTATATAAATGTCACACTGTGGCCACAAAGAAACTATTGGAGTATGGTGGTTGCATAGTGGCTTATCATTTACCGTGGATTCACATTCTGGAAAGTTGTTTTAATTAGAAATGATGACTACTAACCATAAATGCGTTTTATTTTATCGCTCGGGTTAGTATTTCTTAAACCTAATGTATGCTTTGCATTCAGGCTGCATCAATGCAGGAATATATTTTAAACCAAGCTTGCCTTGTTTGTGTTGTTTAGACAATGACTAATATTGCCTTCTCAAAATGAGAAGAATAAAGTATGCAATGTGGTCAGAAATACCCTCCCTACTCAAAAGTATTGCAACATACACTATAACGCATGCATTTTGAGTTGAAGGGTCTTTCTATAATGAAGTCGTAAGAAAGTTTATAATGGGAAAATAACAAATTCCTTGAAAAGAAATCAATGAACAATTGTTTTTCTTTCTTTCTCCATGGCGGAGAGATTATCAAATGCAGGTGCACCCTTGGCAGAGGGGCTGGAACACAAAATTTGACATTTTTTTCGCCTCCCTATAGGGGTGGGGTGTTAATTCACACTAGCATCGTAATTCAGTTTCATATTTCCCGTTAAATGGTTTGGATGGCTTGGAAAGACTTCTAACAAACAAAAAATGCCATTGTGTTCCCCTGACACAGTCTCAGAAAGAAGACACCACGCTGCAAAGACGAAAGCGCCTCCTATCTTCATAAGAGAGTGATAAGGAGGATGAGGCTACTAATGTAAAGATGATGACCTTCTCTCCACATCGTTATATCAAATGTACTAAAAAGTCGCATAACAGCAAATTTTAGGATGTTTACAACAATAAACCGCCTTTAGAATTGAGAAAGAAGAATAAATTACAATTGAGGGAGGTCTTTTTCTGAAATATGGGGCGTATTCTCCTTATCACTATCTTATGAAGATAGGAGGCGCTTTCGTCTTTGCGGCGTGGTGTCTTCTTTTGAGACCATGTCAAAGGAACACAATGACATTTTTTGTTTGTTGGAAGTCCTTCCAAGCCATCCAAACCATTTTAGGGGAAATATGAAACCGAATTACGATACTAGTGTGAATTAACACCAGGAAGGCGAAAAGGGTCAAATTTTATGTTCCAGCCCCTCTGCCGTGGGTGGGCCTGCATTTGATAATCTCTCCGCCATGGAGAAGGAAAGAAAAACAATTGTTCATTGATTTCTTTTCAAATAATTTGTTATTTTCCAATTATAAACTGCATTAGGATATCATTATAGAAAGACCCCTTCAACTTAAAATGCATGCGTTATAGTGTATGTTGCAATACTTTTGAGTAGGGAGGGTAATGCAGAAGTTATTTGTTTTGAGTTTGAGTTGAGTTGAGTTTGATGTTTTATTATCCAAATAAAAAAGTATATATAACAAAACATTGCGAAACTGAAAGTTTTACAGAGGTATTAAAAGGATAAATGGGACCAGAAAATAGCATGAAATGCTAATCGTGTCTGGTACCATTAACACATAAGTAGCACAACAATGTCAGTTTGTCTCCAATACGTGATAGCTGTTCACATAGGTTATCATCTTGGCTGTAACAAACAGTAATTCCTCCATGGAGGTAGGGGAATTTGGAAAGAAATTATGCTGTGGTTTCTTGGTATCTGTTTTATGTATTATGTTTTGGGATGTAGTTGTGCTCCATATTTTTTTTTTTTTACAGTTTGTGAATGAATCTTGGTCACACTTGGCCCATGCACGCGCCATGAGATGAAGATGAACTGATCATAGTTTGGGTGAAATGTGCCAACGTTCAAGGGTCAAAGGTCAATTAATGGCTGAACTGGTAATATTCGAGGGACAATTATGGTCAAGGGTGTAAATGCATGATGTATCCTTGTAGGAAGAGTAATACGGACATTAAAACATTTCTGTCAATAGGTGTGCTATAGGTTACAGGTCATGATTTAGAGGTCAATGAACTTTGCATTATTTGCATATCCCATGTAATTCAAATTATTTTTGCCATTTTCTTTGTTTAACAGACTACATATCACTGGCTGCTACCCGACGTTTAGTTTTTGTCAGAGTAATAATCACTATGCTTCCAACCATAATTGCGTTGCAGACTTTAAATCAATATTCTAATCGAAAAAGCAGGATTGTTGATAACAAATATAATCATTGCCGAGGACGACCAACCACTTGCATTTAATCGAAAGATCGTCAATCGCTGCACATGATACATCCGTTTAGTAAACTGCATCGAATGCAAGTCTTCCATTGATATTGACATACAATATAATTATACAAATTATATTCTAAAATTCATGTATTGTCCTCATTTATAAATTGTATCCAGCATCATTTTACTGCAGCACTTGTTGATACATGCTGACAGCAATGATGCATCCATATAAGAAGCCGGAATCCCACTTATTGTCGTTTCTTCGATAATTTCATAACATATATTTTTGATTTAATACCTTTTGGTTTAAAATGCGTGACGTGATCAGACTATGCTTATACTGAAAACATACCTTAGAATATTCAATTTTTTTTTCATGCTTGTCTTTAGTGTTTCTTTATGTGTTGCTAAGATGTAGCAATTACTCCGTTATGACATGCAATAATTACCACGTACTGTTTGATTGAGGAC
>JZLH01S0621371.1:795-27890 GCA_001188425.1 Eucidaris tribuloides | reverse complement strand
GTCATGCAGGGGTCATCTGGGGTCATCTAGAGGTCAATTGTCATAGGAATGTACTAGGACCACCTAACTTGGTCAGAAGAACCACTGACCTGAATGCAGAACAATGTTGAGGTCAAGGATTATGCAGAGGTCATCAGGGGTCAATACTTGCTGTCCAAGAATCTCCTTGCAAGTTTTGTCCTCTTTGTGGACTTTGCATACAGTTTTCTAAGTAGTTCTACTGAACAAATTTATATTGTCATAGTTTTATGGCTTGCCCCCCCCCCCAGCATTTTGCTGAAAACTGCCAATTAAAGGTGCATGCCTCATTTTCTGACCATTAAAACAGGCGAGACTTGTGGTTCGAGAACCAACTTGTTTATCAAATGACCTTGTCCGCAGTGCAGTCTCAACAATGATACATGACCAACATGACCAAGGGAGTGTGACTACTTCGTCTTTCCCAACTGAATCCCAACGGAATTGAATCAAACGGAATGGTCTAACCTTAGTGTTGAAAGAAATATGTTACAAGTAATGTTCAAGTTAGTGACTACCTGCCGCTAGTTCCTTAAAACATGTTTTGTCATGTGAAGAGAGTCAAGAGACTGATGTTTGGTTGTAGTTGGTACGTGTAGCAAGTCTTCAAATAAATTTTAAAAATATTAAGTGTAGACCTTTAGATTTTTCTCCTGCATTGATAACATTTGTGACAGGGCCTTTATTTTGTTATTTTTTTTATTCAAACTTTATTTACATTTTCAACAAGATATACAATTACATAAGACATATGAGACATACACAGCACCATGGATGTATTGAAAAAAACAATACAAAAGTACATATAATGCAGAAGTGGACACAAAGACGAGCAAAAGTAGTTAAAACTAGGCAGCATAATAATTGGAAAATGGTGAGCAAGATTTTATAAAGCCAAGGTTGAGGCCTGTAGATTTACAAGAGAATTTATAGTAAAGTTATATTTGCTTTAATTGTGAATTTATCATGTTAAAACAAAACAAAGAAACATATACAAGAAGTAAATAAACATACAGGGGAACAACATGAGGAAAAAACTAGGGGGATACAGGGGAGTAAAACATTTCAGTGAAATTAAATTAGAGAAAATAAGAATTACAATCAATATAAAGAATAAAAATTGTTCATAAATTTAAATTGTTGTGATGTTTGGTAAATTCTGCTGATCTGATCTTATAAAGCTACACAGAAAATAACTGATTTCTTCTCTAAATTATCATGACTGATTTGTGCATCTGAAAGTTGGCAGGTAGAGGCATAACTCGTATCATTAACACAACACACTTTCATTGTTAATGACGTACCAGAAACAACACTTGGGAGAAATCTAAACAATTATTAAATAAACATCTAAATAAATATTTAAATTTAAATAATTATGTTTGTAGGCCCCTATCTGTTTTGGAACTTTGAAAATGATCATGTGAAAGAAAAAAATGAAATAATTTTTTCCCTTCAAGAAAATAACTAATGTGTTGCGCTCTTCTACACAAAGGAGCGAGTATGGCATACTATGGAGCGCAAAAAAATGGCCGTCTGTCAGAATGCAGGCTGACCTATTTGTGTAAAATTGTATTCATGACTCTTTAAATTCATAAATACCTTTTGCAAATCCCAGAATTAAAACTTTCATTGCCATTAAAAAAGGCCTTATCGGTTAGAATTAATGAGAAATAATAATTCTTAATTATTTTTGTTGTTTTTTTCGGGCAAGAAAATTTGTCTTTCGGGCAAGTAAAATTCTAAAATGTGATAATTTTACTTGCCCGAATGGCAAATAAAAAAAAAGGTCAGTGTGGAGCCCTGGTATATGTACAGTGATCATTACGTTCAGAATAACATTCTTATTATTATATTCTTATAACTCACAAATCTTTTAAAGAGTAGGGAGTTTTTGTAAACCTTGGAAACCTTATGCCAACCAACTTTGGAAGAGGTGATACAAAGGAAATGTGAACGACTGTGCCGACAAATTGAGAGAAGTGAATCAGCAATTTGATCTCACAAACTACCTTGAAAAAAGGATGACTGAAAATACGAAAATAGAAAAGGAACTTGAATGTGAGAGAGGTAAAAGTCTAGATTAGGAAACAGACCTTGATTGCCTCAAATAATATAATAAAAGGAATAGTATCTGGGTCTTCGGTGTTGCTGAAGAAGAGGGAGAAAACCCTGACCAAATATTGCTGGGATTCGTAATATGTGTGAATACCATTCTGGATGTCCATTTTAAGTAAGACAGATTATACGATACCATTCATTGTAAATATTGTACTTCAAGATTTATGCTTTGTATTGTTCTTGTTGCCCCTCAAATTTGATATCGTTTGTTTTCTACCCATACAGACAATGGTGGATGCCAGATACAGGAGGCAGTAACATTCCAGCCCTCAATGAAGTCCTTGCACCCTGGGGCATGGCATTTGGTGACGGGGTGTACGAAGGAGAATTTGCAATAGGGGGCAGAAAAGTAAGAAATTGTTTGTTTGATATCAGTATATGTGTATATTCCTAAGTAAAATTGGACTGACATATTATAGCACATTACAAAAATATTTTAATAAGTTAAGATACGTGAATATGCTCTTGTGTTGTCATAATGTTAAAGTTTTAAAGTTGAGATGAACATAGAAATCTTTGTAGGTCTATGTTTACAGTGTAGAGAAGAACACAATGAATGTATAATGAATTAATATATAATATTGATGGTAGTTTTTGTGTAAATGCAAGAAATAGATGAGTTGGATTGGAAGAGTTAATTCTGGGATTTTGATATTTTCTGTAAGGACATATATTCATCTATGATCTGTCCAAATTAGAGGGCCAGAAGCCATTCAGAAGTATGACTTTCCTTGAAATTGATTAGATCATGTTTTTGTAGGAGACTGAAAATTTTGCCAAGTTCAATATTCACATTGCAAGATTACCATACCATCGTCCTAAATATATTTGCTAGTTATCAATCATTTTTGACCCACTGGCTATGAGAACCAGATGTGCCACTTGTTAACTGTGTGGAAATTACAGAATCTCGGAGGTAATGGGTTAAGTCTCTTTGTAATAATTTTGGTCTCACCACAAGTCTATGTTTGTGAATTATTGATTGATAGTGATTGTTACAGCCAAAAAGGATTGTCCAATCGACAATTATCTTGTGGAATATTGATTAGGTTTACAAAGCTTTCTGCGTTACAGTTGCTAAGGCCTCCTGTTTCGCATTAGTGCACACTGTCTGTGTGCACTATCTGTGAGGTCATTTTTCTCCCTTTTTCTGATAATGGCTTATGGAACTGTCCAAACTTCTTTTTTTGGGGGGGGGGGTTAAATGAGTTTTCTTTGCCCATCCTAGATGAATTTTACACCATTTTAAAGTTTGTAGTCTCTTCTTTTAAACTGTATGAAACACACAATATCTTACTTTTCTAACTTGAAGTGCATCTTGTGGCGACAGTCACATACATGTATAAGTTTAAACACTTACATGTACTTGTCACTGCTAGTGCGAGTTTTATTGAAGTAAAGTTCAAAAGTTGACCTCCACATTTATCCACCTCCAGGCCAGTATACCTCAGGGACCAGCATCATTAAGTTCCCTTCGGAAGGCGGGCTCCTGGTCCAGGCCTCCTTGAAAGACCAGGGCTACGAGGTGCTGAAGGGGGAGACCAAGACCGCCTCCGACGTGCCCATACTGGGCCTGTTCCAGCATGGGAGGAGTGCCGGTCGCATTGTACTCTTTGGAGACTCCAACTGTCTCGACAACAGTCACATGCAGTCTCGTGAGTGGTCCATGCTTAATTACAGTGCTTTTGTATCCACAGTGTTTCAATCATGCGAATCCAATTTCATATTAACGTAATGCCCCTGACCCCATTTCCATCTAAGATTTTAAAATTCCCACTGAGTTAGTAAATGTCATATACTGTTCACAGATTCACAGAGTCAGTGGGTTAAAGATAAGATTGAGTACTTACAGAACAACAAAATTTTAATATCAGCTGTTTTGAAACAAAACGTTTAAACAGCTGGTCTTCTGAAAATGTCATTGTAGTACAAGAGACAGAAGTTGAAAACAACAGAACACATTGTTTTAACAAAACCTTTACACAAATTATTATGCTTACAAAATACTAACATGAAAATTTGTATGTGGGACAATGTTAATTGTTACTATTTCAAAACTAGGGACAGCAATGGAAAATTAACCTGATTAAGCTGCCCATCTTACAATTATTTATTACACTTGGAGTGACCTATGTGAATATTATAATGCAAAGGTAATATGCTTTCACATGAAAACCAACAAATCAGGAACTCTGAAAGATTTCCCATCATCAACTAGTATTCCACTTTATCTTAAAATCTTTAAACCTGTTCAATGATATGTCAGCAAATGCATGATGATTTGCAGAAAGTACAGAAAGCAGTCTTTAAAGATCTTGGTAGAATTTCTTCAGTTAAACAGGCGAACTTCCTTACAGTTTTCTTGAAAGTGATGTATTTGCTGTCATTTGAATATTAGTGTCTTAAAGTGTTTTAGTGAAATTATTCTAGTCTGGGCTCATAAATGTATTAAATTTATCATTTATTTATCGTGCTTTGCTTCTAACAGACTGTTACTGGTTACTGGAGACGTTACTCCAGTACACAGCCTACAACAACCTCTCACCCATGTTCTCTGAACATGAAAATATAGCAACCACCCTACCACCTGTGGAGTCTTTACCAACGAGGATGGAAGGTAATTGACATTTTCTTTTTGAAGTTATGTTTAATTTCCAAATTTCTGTAAAAACAACTTGTTGCAACGATAACAAAGCTTTTCGATCTGCAGCTCATCAGGTTATCATGCAGATATGAGCAAATCACAAGAAAATCAACTATTTATAATGAAAGCTGAACTGGACCTCCATTGTTCAAACAGTCACAATGCTTGGATGAGCTCTGAATGTGTACACAAAAGAGGGCTCATCGATTGTATGTACACTGCACTTAATCAGCTACGCTCCTGGCCTTTCTTACAATAGAGAACTGTTCTACATGTTGGATTATTTCATAAAAATCTTGAATTAGCTGTAACAAATTGCATACAAATGCACATGACTATGATGAGATGATAAGGTGAAAGGTCATTGGCCACAGTTGAAATTTGTGTTACTAAAATAACATGAGAAAAGCTTGTTACAGAAAGTTACAGCCACATGAAAATTATTGAACTGACCGGTAAAGTGAGAAAATCGCTCTATTACATAAAGTTTGAAAGAATGATAGGTTTTCAAGCAGTTTTTTTTTTCCGCATATATTTGTAGGACCATAGAGTGATGAAACTGACCAGAATGTGTGGAGTCAGAAGGTCAAATGTCCCTTGTCAGTTGCTGTATGTGTATGGCAAGGACGGAAGCATTTGACTGCATGCAGTCATTATCTACTTTGCTTCAACATTTTATTTTGCCAAATTATTCTGTTGAGATTTATATTCAAATTGCACCAGAGTCATTGTTGTTTCAAGCCTAGAATTTGATAATAAATTCCTAGACCAATGATGAGTACATTGTATTGATATCCCTTACTATTTTTGTAATTTGTTGTGCCCGTCGGCAAATTGTGGCAACTAATTATTTCAGTTAGTTTTCCATCTGTAGTAAGATGGTTTTAAAAAGATGGAATGGTACGGCAGGGATGCCAAGTTTTCCTGATCCTGCAGAAGGATCCTTGATAATGATTGATCTTTGCAAAATCTTACAAACAAATTTGAATATGTCCTTGATTAGTGAAACTAAAAAACCTGTTGTGAAGCATATAATGTATAAATATATATACTATCGCTATTTAAAATCTCCCTTGTTGAAACGTGAATCTTGGCTGCTTTGGGATGCTACATTTCTGTAAAAACCTACTGATGGCCTAATTTAAAACCCATATTCTCTCCTCCTAGGTAACCATCTTCATCGTTACTCCAAGGTGTTAGAGGCTCATCTTGGGGAGCCCAAGCCACGCCCCTCCCCGCCTGTCCCCAGCTGGCCTGGGCCATCGGAGTACCTCTTAATTTTTCTGCTCCAAGGTGGGTCTGCAATTGAATCTGTAAATTTTATCAAGTTTTGGGGACAAGGGTTATGAGTGACAGCTCACACAACAGGTGTTGAAACATGAAAATATGTTGTGTCCTTATAAATAGTCTAGTATTACTTCTGTATACACAATCATTTTCACGCAGATGGTTTTGTGAATTTGGACCTGACAAACAATTTTCCCGAGTGTTTAATTTCACAGTCAGCAAGTTCAGGAATTGGTAAAGGAGAATAATGCCTTCCTACTGTAGTGGGATCCTAGTAAAGATAAAACCTTTAGATGTGGTCCTAATATGTATTACATGTTACATGAAATAAATTCGCAATCGGGGCTGCATTTGGGAAAATTGGGAAAATTAAACTACTGTGTAAGCTACAGTGTATACAGTACCATTTTAATTCTGCTGTCAAAATAAAACACGTTTCATACAATTGCATAAGTATACATTTGTAGTTTGACCATTTAAATCTATACTCTGATGGAAAAACAAAAGTTATCCAAGATAACTTATTTTGTTTCACGAGTTTGATTTGAATTTCTGTGGGGAGTATTGGACTTGCACAATTTTACCAAATCACAATAAAAAAAAACCCTTAAAAACTGAAATTGAAAATAATCACAAATGCAATGAAGTTTCTCTTAAGATAAAGCCTATGAACCAGGATTTTTTTATACTATTGATTTCTCCTTTTTCTTTGCACAAGCTCATGAGATGTAGCAAGTCATGTATGGTGGGCATTATGATATTATGAACAACCTCAAAAACATTATATCTTCACTCTTGCTCTCTCTCACTCTCTCTGATCCACAGCAATTTATATAAACATCAAAAACTCCTGTCAGTTCCCGAGGCATTCCTCCCCGTCCTGCCGAACAGACGGGACGGCCTCCAGGCCCCGCATGTCGTCAAGGAGAGCGACAGATGGGAGGCGGGACAAAACCCCGCCGCGTCGACCTCAGCCCTGGACCAAATAGGGATTATCCCACTCTTATCATTAGCCGGAGTAGTTCTTGTTTTAGGTTTCTTCGCGTATCGGGTCCATCGGAGGCGAACGAGACCCCGGAGGAGAAAACCGTACCGCTTAAAGAAGACGGCGTATCACTCGACGCATTACGGCAAAATGCCAGCCGTGTAGTACTCGTCCGTATTTGTTTGTTTTACGATTTCAGGACTTTAAAAAAAAATGGATGGATGTAATCATTTTGATTTTACTGGAATTATGTGTTGTATAGATATGTCTGGTTTATTTTGATGTAGCATGATAATTGTTCAGATTTGTAGGAAACTGCAGTTTTGCTGGAATTGATAGGTAGTTTTAAAAAAATTGCTTCTGTTTTGGGAGTTGCAGATGATATTGGAATGCATGACAAAGAATTGAGTACTGATTGCATGTAATACAATGCTAACGAAACTACAAATTGGAGCTTACGGTGGATCCAATTACTCATATGGGGAGTAACATCTGCAGTCGAGTTACAGCATGTCCCTCCAAAAATGTCCCTCTGATAGACTGCGTAATTAAATTCAAAATGAAGTATCATTCTATATTTAGTATTCAGATTTAGAAAGCCCACTTTATTGTCTAACTTTTGTGAAAATTTAATTGGTCTCGCTTGAATGATTTTGAATACAGTCTGTTATGTATCAGCAGTGCTTTTCAGCCCAGTCCAAGTTTGCAGTGCTACATCAATGCAGCAACCTGAATGGAAATTAGGAGGAAGGATGTGCAGGAGGACAATAAAAGTTTACAATTTGGACATTGAAAGACAAACCATAAGTGGAATGCACTCTGTGAAAGCAAACACAACCAGTGGAACTGAACTTTGATAAGTTTTCATTTAAAACGAGAACACAGTCGTTGAGATAATTTAAGTGAAGCTTTGAGTGAGGTATGGTTTGTCTGTGGTGTGCATTTTTTTAATCAAACTTGGAATGCGTTAGAAAGCATTGTTGTTACATAAGGGCCTGTGTATTCAAAACCAATGAAGCGAGACCTTTGAAATTTTCACAGGAATGACAAAACTATGTGGGCTTTCTAAATATATTAACCTAATTGAGTATAAAACTTGATTTTGGTCATTATTCTGTTGTCTATGAGAGGGACATTTTTTTCTGGGACAGGCTGTATAATGTGTGCGTGTTTGTTCAGGGCATGTCCTGTAGATGTCTTTGACAATTCAAGAATCAGTCAAATCTTGTAGAACCAAACTGTGTGTTAGATAAAGCAATAATCTTAGTATTTTATCTTTATGACAATGGAAATTTAAAAACAAAATTGAATATGTAACAAAGAATGATCACGGCTTTGTGGTAAAAATCAACTTAGTACATCTTATTAATGGTTTCAAATGGTCTGCAGAGTAGGTTTTCTTCAATATGTAGGGGATGTGATACATTTTATATAGTATGAGAAACATATGAGAATTGTCTGGTGCTAATGGGGAAATATGTGCAGGGCTCGACAAACCTAAATTTTACTTAAGTACTAAGAAGACAATCAACAAATGAAGATTTCTTTCATCTAAAAATTTGAGCATTTAGATTTTGCTGTTGGACACTTGAATTGTGCATTCAAGTGCCCAACTGGGCAGGCAAAAAAGTAGGTCTTTGTTGAGGCCTGTATGTGTCCTATATTTTGTGTGTCCTATATAATTTGTTTTTATATTTTTGATTGTTTTTTGGCAGGGGTTAACCATATTTTTGTTGTTGTTTTAATCTTGTTTTGATTATGTTGATTAATAATTATTAATTTTTGATTATTTTGATAGTTGTGAATCAAGATACCATTGCTGTATTGCAAAACATGACAATTTATGCATAATTGTATACCCCCAATTCATGTGTGTGAAATATTACATATTTCTGTTGAGATTAAATATACAGAAATTTGTCACTCTTACAAAATCACTATTTGAGCTTAGAATGGCAGCAATGCTAAAACATAATATTTACGAAGTATCAAAGTAAATATGAATAATTCCAGCAATTAGTAAAATATTGGTTAACATAAAATAAATTGAAGAATCATAGCAATGTACAATGTAGCATTAATGTCAACTGCACAGGCGAGTATGTCTTGAATTTCAGATCTAAATAGCTTGGCAACATCCATCCATTTTTTTTCTTGTAAATGTTTCATTTTGTACTCATAAACTTTGTAAATAATATACCAACAAAAACAGGGGAAAATGGCAATGAACAATGTAAACAAGACTGTATATATTTGTTGTACTGGGAGATCATGGGATTAGAACTTAGCAACTTTAGTCAGGACGAACTGTGCATATTATATGTTCTGATGTATTATCTGAAACCATCATTAAGGTATTTTTCTTTTCCATGTGCTTGTTGCTATGGTAATTTTTTTTTTTTTGGGGGGGGGGTACAAGCTATACCAGCTGCAGTTCTTGATAGGTGAATGTGCTGTAATTCTCGCATTTTGCAATCCATCCACCCTCATTTGGTTCAAATGCAACAGGCAATTCAGTGTGTTGCTTTTTGGGATATGGGTCATCATTATCTATACGTTGGTTGTGGACAAATAATGGTGTACATGGTTGGATGCACTTGTTATTGAGTTTCAATTTGTCAAACTACAAGATATTACGTGTCATGCATGCACAAGATTTGCGAACAGTGTATCACATTCAGTTAAATATTTCTTCAATTGGTTGACTTTCTGCGAAAATCACTTGCGGCGTCTGTCATGTGCAGCCATGCATCTTGGAAACAGCCGTTCTCAACCCGGGAGTAAGAAAACAAACCTCTCACAGTATGGACGTTGGTGGCACATGGATTGTGAAATGGGAGAATTGTCTAAGTATATCTTTTTTTAACTAATTGAGACTATAATGTGTGATGGATTATTACAGGGTTCATCATCTTTATTAATTCATTATATATCGAGCTTGTGTAAGGTTTCCAGCTATCTTGAGCAATATTGCACTCTGTGTACGTGCACATCTTGTGACACAAAACGGAAGGCAGTAAAAAATGTTTAAAAGACCAATTAAAAGATGCTTTCGTTTCATTATACATTCCATACATTGGGAAGACTTACAGTATTACTCTGCCCAAAGAATAATTAGGCCGAGTGCACTTTAGAAAAAGATTGGTGAAAGTAAACAATGTATAAGTAAAAATCTGCACCAATTTAAGTTTCAGTTTTGATTATGTCTATGACAAGTTTTATTAATTTCCTTCATTTTATCCAATATTTTGGTTGAGTTTTTTTTTTTTTTGACATTACTGTGAAACACACATAATGCTACCAATCAAGTGATTATTTTGACCAGTCCTTTTCAGTGTATTGTACTACAAAGGTGGGGGAGGGAGTAGGGTGATAGTCAAATTAATGTAGAAATATGTAATAAATGGTCCATATCGGTAAAGTAGGTTTAACTTAGACACAATATTTTATTGAAACTGCTGTTGCAATGAACGATATGCAGTTCATACAGAGTAAGAATTTTTGTCCGTTTGTCTAATATTCTTGTTCATGTATTGGTAATTCTGGCTTACCACAATGTCTGATAGTTCATACACTGCCCTGTTTATAAGTAAATAACTGTAACTTGTAATGTATATCTGAACAGCCAAATGAAATAATGAATTCTTGTTATATTATTTTACTTTTGATACAGATATTTGTCGAAAGAGACTCTTTGTTCAAAATGTGTGTAAATTTGATTTATGATAAGTAACTATGCTGTAAGCAGTGATGCCCTAATTTTTTGTGGGGATGGTTTATATTTTTTAAATTGTTTGCCTTTTTAATAATGTTATTATAAGTTTTTTATGTTTTGAACCTACCTGAGAGTCCCCATAAATTTGTGGTAACAAAGGTCAACAAATATATGTAAGGTAATCTAAGTTCAAAGAAATTTATTTCAAACATTTACAATGAAATATATGTTTAAATGATTAAGTAAATTATGAACTTGTACTTATTGTAATATAATCGGCGATAAATATGATGTGCTCCTTCTGTCTTTTTTTGGGAGCCAAATACTAGTATCTTTTATTGAATTCCCTGTTTAACTCTTATCAAAGTGTAACTAGTGAAAATTTGCCCTGAAAATATGTTTAGAAAGCTTTCCTTTCAATAATCTAAAATATTGATAAATTCATTTGGTAATACACATAGTAGCAGAACAGTCCTCACTCAACATTGGATAGTTTCCCAGAAATTTGACATGGTATCCCAGATTTTTTGTGTGAAATGCACATTTTTCATACATGTATGGTTATTGATGGATTCAAAACAAATAACATAATTCATTTTAATTTTAGAAATCTCCAAAATATTATAATAGAAATTGCATTCTTAGAAAGGGTGTAATTTTCTCTACAACTTTATGTACACAATACTCTCTCGAACATGCATATGTAAAAAGGTACAATTGTCTGAAATTGGCACTTCACTCCAAAAACCGCTGACTGCCACACCATTCAAACATGCTTGACATATTAAAAGTTAATGTGCACCAATGATTAAAGCTCAGTGACATGATTGGGAGAAATAATAAAAAAAAATGCCTTTAGAACCAAACTGCTTGAAAGATAAACCAAATGTACACCAGCTGGAGTGGATCTCCTGGCTGGAAGGATTTGTCTTGAGTTTACTCAAGGAGAACCAAGCATGAACAGGCCAGCAGTTTAATTCTATCGGGGCACGATAGATTTAATTCCTATAGAAGGCTACACTATAAATTTGTCTGTACAGAGCCATACTCGGGATGACATTATTTTAAAATGAGTCAACTTTTGACTACCAATTTTTCACAGTAGAATCCCTGCATGTTTACTCTGATTCTAGAATAGTTTTACCCCAAGTTGAGGACCACCCCTAATCATGTCATTTACCTTTAATATGATGATACAGTGATACAGTGATATGTGCATCCAAACTGTATATCTTTGAGGCGATTAAACATTGCTTTCTGCAGTGATATGCATTGCATACTTTTCTCTGTGTTCACGTTACATGAATAATATAGGTTGTTAGTCATTTTTTATAAACTGAACACACAAACAAGGTATTTGAAGAAACAGCCTGAAGAAAAAAGCAGTTCCACTTCGTCGGCTCGCTGCAAACAGGGGTTAATGTCCATAGACAACACATGGACATTAACCCCTTTTCACTAGTGTGGACGACTTCAGCATTTTAAGAGAGTCACTAGTCGCCCACAATAGTCCCGACTCCGACATTAGTCGATATCGGTGTTGTTTCAAGATTGGTTGTGTGGGGTGCATGGGTGCAGTCGGAGTCGCAGTGATTTGCAACGTATGCGGCAACCATGTATGATAGCATTGCACGATTAATAGGGGATCCAAGTATTTGGCAGTTCTGTTTGATTTGCGATTTAAGAGAGATTGGGGATTCCATTTCTGGCCCAAAATGGTAGATAAATGATTGGTAGTTCACTTCAATTTTACGTCTTTTGATTCAGTTTTAATACAAATAACAATGTGATAAAATCGACTATTGCGTTCCGATAGTCGGAGTCGCGCGACTCCGTGTAGCAGTCGCGACTACGACTTTTCGCGGACTGAGTCGTGCAACATACTTTCACAGTGAGCTGACGACTTGTGAAATGTACATCAGGGTTGAACTATTCCACTTGTTTTATTTTGATCATTTATATTTCATGTATGAAATAATTACACATCAAACAATATTATCATTCTTCCCTATAAATGGGACATATTCATTCTATGAATGATTAGTTTAAACTTTTAGCTGCTAAAAATCTCCTATTTCTACCAAACAGTTCAAAGCAACAAAGTAAAAATTGAGAGTTTGTTATGAAAAAGTTGAATTTTAAACAATATGTAATGAGAAAGTGAGTCACTGTGACAAGAAACAACAACTAAATGAATAGACAGGTTTGGCCATTATATTTTAGTAGTTTGAACTTCATACTTCATGTAAATTATGCACAAAGATTACAAAATAGAGAATAAATAAATAAATATAATATATGCAATATATTGTTTCTACAACTGGGCAATATTACAATTGCAACTACGTATCTGTTAGTCCATGATGTCAATTCATGTTGAAGTGAATGAGTTTTGTTACGTCAACCCAAGCAGGAGAGGAGATAACTTGATCTTGATGTATTGAAGTTGGTATATTTTTTCTTTCATCCCGACATTATATATGTCACTGAAATAACACACAATTAGTAAAACTGATATCCCAGGTAGTGTAACAATGAACTTGGACTCGGTTTGCTGTAAATATTCTTGGGTCTAGTTGACGGATTAACACCAATGTGTTCCCATGTCCTATGCCAATGTCCTTTTTGCAGTTAATTGGTCAAAAGGAAACATTCTCATGAAAGAGGAGAAAATTGTGATTTTCTTTACTTGCAAGTATTATAGAGAGTCAAAGTGATGATGTCAAACTAGTTCAGAAATATGTTGGGGACAACAGACAAATCACAGGGGCAGATGCAGAAAAAAAATTCAATTGGGTGGGGAGAGTACCAGGTTGGCTAGTGGGCGAAGTTTCGTTAACAAAAATTAAGAGTTCATTGTCATGTCATCATGCAATATTACACATTGCAGGAATAATTAAAAAAAAAACATGTTGTATAAACATTTTTACTTTGTTGATGCAGAATTTTAGTTCCCCTCCCCCCCCCCCCACCACAGCCCAAAGTACATGCGTTTTATATAGTTGTCAGAGCAACAGAAAAACAACAATCGCTGGTCATTGTGATCCCCTTTCCTGGCACGACAGAATGGGAAACTAAATCTGCCGTAACGTACCGAAGTGTGATGTCACTCTGGTTCAAAAATATGTGTAGACAATGGCAGAACCAGGTGCAGCATGTCGCTGCTTGATGTTTCTACCAATAGGAGAGCTGCAGTTGCACCGAGTTATGGTTTGGCTATTGTCCCCATATATTTCTGAACCAGTTTGACGTCATCACTCTGCTCTCTATAGTCATTTCTTGGTGACAAGAGGACTTTTCTACCGATCTCGGACAAAACACTGCCCCTTGTTCCTCTATTGTCTACACATATTTCTGAACCAAAGTGACATCACACTGGGCTCTCTATATATAGAGCTGCCAAGTAATATGTTTTAATGATATTTATTATGTTCTTTCATCATCAAAAGTAACAAAATATGATTTTTTTTTTCGTGCAAAATATGCTTTTTAAAAATTTGATTGGCATGCTGAATATGTTTACTTTACCCATTTTTGTACCAAAATATGTTTTTTTGCCTTCAAAATGTGATTTTTATTATGGATTAGTATGTCTTTTGGTCAGCAGATGTTGGCAGCTCAGTATATATACCGTATCTGGTTGTTTCGTCTAACGTGATGTGGGAAGCCGTTTTGAATGTACACTGGTATGTTAAGTTTTATGTTAATAGTATTGTTATTGCATATCAAAAATAATTGTTTATAATAATAATGATAATATGGACATTGATGTTACCTTGACAATAGTATTGATATAATAATAATATATTACCACGTTAAGTGTAAAGTGTACAGACTTAGGTACCTTTTTTCATTAAAATAAAACAATGAAATATAACAGGCATATGCATTGATCTGTGTTTGTTGTGGAGTTGGTTGGTTGTGGGGTTGGTAATAGTTCCTCTTACTGGACATGAATTTCTGTTTTATGTGTGTCAACGTTTTGTTTTTCAAACATTCAATCACAATCAGATAAATACAAAGTTATTTAAAGGCAGTGGATCTCATTTGCAAACATCCCTGCAGACCAGGAAACGATAACCCATACCCTTAGGCTATTAATGAAGGGCATGTCTGTGAAATCTGGGGTCAGTAATTACCTAGAATTTGAAAAATGCAAAAGAAAATAGCCGTTTGGTGTACGTTCTATGGTAGGACTTTTTCTCTCGCGAGAAAAATTCAAATCAGAGTCACTATAATTCCACTAAAACTGAGTTTCTAGCTCTTATATTTTGCTAAAGGTTCCCAGATGGCATTTTCTTCTAAATGTCATTGTATTTACACAATATCAATTTTTAGGCATGCAAAAGAGATGCCCTGCCTGCCTTTAAAAATATTTGCACATATATCCGTCAACACACGTGTGGCAATGATACAGTGTCTTCATTTGTTTATGCGGTCTAAAGAACAATCAACATTTCTACAATTATTTTTCTCTTCATGTACGATACAGGGTATACTATTAGTTTGATAACTGATTGTCATGGGCACCCTTTATTACATTTACATAAAAGATGATACAAAGTGCATGTAAATTAAAAGTACAATTATGGAAATGTTGACAAAACAACTGATGGCGTACATTTAATTGTTAAAAAGTTTGTGTGAAGATACCAGCATCCATAATTGACAAGGATTGAGCATTGTATTTCTGAACATGCTTGCATGAAAAGACAGCAGTAAATGGATCCAGAAACGTAGGAAGTCGTTGAATACTTTTGTATATTGTTACTTCAAAATTACAATTGATCACTATAAGTTTCAGTTTTCTTAAAACATTTCCTTTTTGTGAATGAAAAGATAAAACATTTACATGTATTTTATACAGAGTGTACAGCAAAAATCTTCAAGACTGAAAAGGATTTGAATATTTATAATAATTTGTTCAGTATTAGGTTGATGCTTCAAAAGAAGTGTTTCAAATGACAGTTCACTTGGTGAATACCAACGAGAACATTGATAATTGCCAGAATCCCATTGACATGTAACTACAAAGGTGATGATATATAAGATGCTCAACAACTCAATCGTAATTCACCTATGACATTATAAGCAATTGTTTTAATTACGAAAGAGGTACTTCAAAATATGAAGACAGGCGTATTCATGTTTGCTTGCAAAAACCGAAATTAATGGAAGTTTTCATTTTCTGTAGTAGCCGATAGAAATGTTAAACTAAAAAAAAGTAACAATGCTCTAATTTTTATTTCATACAATATCCCTATAGCGGCAGTCACACGTCTCAAAATGACTATAGATGTATTATACAAAACATATTGCATATATCAAATTACATAAATCATTTCCCTTAAAGATTGTGTCATTGATTTGCACGTCAAAAAACATTTAAATGAATGAAATCAGCTGAAATCATATCCAATGTAAAGATTAATATAAATAGGTATAATATGTATGTGCCTTTCTCTTCATCAAACTTGGAATGGGCTGAGAAGCGTGGCTGTTGCACGGGATCGTGTGTGTTCAAAACAGGAGAAGCGAGACTTTCGAAATTTTCACAGGAACTACAAAATTGAGTGGGCTTTTGAAATATGTGAACTTAATTGAATATAGAACTTGATTGTGGTAATTATTCTGTGGTCTATGAAAAGGACATTTTCTTCTGGGACATGCTGTACAGCCTATGTTTGATTTTGGATTATGTTTATCAAAGGTGATAGCTCATTAAATATGTGAAAAATTGTATCTTTGTCGTTTGATATCTGTAGTAATATTTGACAGATTTTAATGAAATTTGGTACGAGGGTACATGATGCAAAGATATAGCCTCAGATTGAGCTTTGAGTATAGTACGTTGACCAAGTCAAAGTTCACAGTTCATTAAATACACATATGTTTATTTGAAGAAAAAAAAGATTAATATAAATAAACACCTCTCATAGAGACTTGGGGTAAAATATTGAGTTTTGGTGAAAATCTGGACGGTTAAACTTCATACTTTTTCAAATTACTCGGGAGCATTTTCAAAAAATCCGCGACGTCAAACGTGCACGTGCCGTTCCAAAATTGTCCGATCAGCCGTTAGCTAAATGTCGTGCGGAGATTAGCCGTTTGACCAATCAGTACGCTGCGCTGGTCTTCCGACGTTACACAATAACCGCGATTCGCAGTTTGAGCAAAATTGAAACTCACGGAAAGAACAACATTCTGGTAACATGTCGTTATTAGTTTTTCTCACAAAACAACAAATTCATGAATTATGGATCTCAAACTTTCAACACAGCATTTGTAAGTACTAAACTACCGTTTGGTATTGATAATGAAGGGAAGTAATGGACTTGCACATCCCTGACACAATCTTTAAATGAAATGAAAGTGTAGAATCTACGTCGCTATCACATTTATCAATTTAAGTCACTTAAATGCTAGTTGGGTCTAAATATTTTTCGATATATACACAGGCTAAGTATATTCAGGCTGGTAGGATTTGTCTTAAATTTGTATTTTGAAGACATACATTTACCAGTTTTTAAATAAAGTATAACTCTGATAGATATTCTAACCATACAAATGTAAACAATAAATTTGCCTGTGACAGAATTTTCTAATAATAATTGCACGCCAAAGAGGAAATGTATGACAATGAAATTTTCACAGCAGAAACCTTAAACTGTATACTTGATTCTAGTACACGCATCATTGTATCCTGAACCGAGGACTACTTCCAATTTTGTCGTTTCCATTTTTTAGACAAAAATATATTTTATACATCAAACTACTAAACATAACTCCACACTTTGTTCACAGCAGTGGGAAAACAAAATATATATTTAAAAAAAACTTCTTAGTGTAAATAATATACACTTTTTAAATTAAAAACTATAGACTTTGCATTTTTTTAAATACATATGTGAGCAGTGACTATGTAACAAAAACAACATTTCATTTCTAAACATTCATGTAAATATCGCGTGTGTTGACATACATGTCATTGACGAGAAGGACTGATGTCGGATGCTCTCTAGGCGTGAACCACCGCCATTCCCTTTTCCTTGCTTTTCACTGCAACAACAACGACAACAAAATATGTACACGTTAAACATGGTGGAAAGGTACGTAATATCATTGTAGCAATTACAATGTTCGTTTTCTCACGACACATAAAATACGGAATAGACAATAACCTTGACCAGTTACGAAATGTTGTTGTCAAGTAGTAATTTGTGTTTTGTTGAATTTGATAATTATACATAGATATGCCTCCTCTTTGCTCCCTCCTATTCCTTCACATCATCATAATCATCGTCATCTCCACCATCACCACCATTATTGTCCTCTTCCTCCTCATCATCATCACCATTACCATCAACATTCCCATCATCATTGTCCTCTCATCATCATCATCCATCATCACCATCATTGTCAAACAACATCATTCATCACCATCACCATCATCACCATTATCATCATAATCCATCATCCTTCATAATCATCCTAATCAACATCTATCTTCCCTTCATCATGAATTATCCGCTTGATTGGTCGTGGTTCTCCTTTTACCTTGATATAATCATCACTATTACTATTGTTGAATATTTCTCAAAAGTAGTAATACATTTCCATATTTCTTGAAGCTAATTTCAATCAGAAGCTACAAGAATTCGATTCATAAAATCGGTACATTTCTGGTTTTCATAGACGCATTGATTATTAACTCACCCTGATCTGCCCATCCTATGTCTTCAGTCGATCCAATCTTCTTACGATTCTTCAGATTCCTGAAGAAAAATAATACACATGTAATAGAAGTGTGCTTTTTAAATCTGAGAGTGAAGGTAGGTAAAGTGAATTAAAAATAATTGCTTAAGAATCAGTTGTTAACATCGAAATAATTAATTATGACAATCATAACACTTAGATTATTATATGAGATGTATTTATGAATCAAAGAACTGAAATGGTCGGACAAAACAGGAAAATTACCTGCTTCTCTGTTTACTTTTCACAAGAAAAACGATATTTTTAAAGCCGTCTATAATTCATATCAACATTTCATATCTTACATCGACTGAATGAAAAACAACATATACCGATTTAATATGGACTATAGAGACTTTTACTATAAAAATAGATACCATCATGACTATGGTATCTGGTATATTAATTTATCATAACTTTTTTTTTGCATACATGATGAGGTGGAGAGGATCGTTAATGCTGCCCTTCTCCCCCTCGAGGGTTTGGAGTCGGCACCCTTCTCATTGTCTGCCGGCGATAATGTTGTCAATGTATTTGAAATTTTGTTTTGTATAATGCTTTGTTACTAGAGAGGGCTCACGTGTTCACGGGCAATAGTTTACAAATAATGCACATTAGCGAGGTCGTTAGTAAAAATTATATACCTCATTCTAAGAATGTTAGCTAATGCTTTCATCTGATTGGTCGAAAGTCTGGTCATAGTTTTAGCCATGCCTGGCCTGGGGCGCTGAGCGGTTAATAGTCATCGGTCAATAGTCGTTTTTAATAGTCATTTTTCAACGGCAGTCAAATGTTGTTGCGGGCCCCAATTTGTGCGAGCGCAGACACCGTATTCGCGCAGCGCGATAAATTGATTGCTAACTTTAGGTTGCTACGAACACAGAGACGATCCCGGCACTTCTCGACTTCGAGCTTGGTTTGTTTGCCCATTTTTCGGTTGTTTACTTTATATTTTTATTCCTGAGGAGAAAATATAGGCAGGGAGATTCATCCGAGATTCGAACTTTTGGACGCTACGTAACGTAAGTTGACGTCTCATCTGTTGTTGATTGTGTTGACTCGTGTCGACTAAGCCTCCACACATATAGGCCTAACACTAACAGTAACATTAACAGTACGTGATCCGTCGCATTTTCACAGCGCGAATGCTTGGCTTCGTGACACGCAAGGCAAGTGACAACAACCCCGTTGTTTTGCAGAGCCGGTTTCGATCTTTTCAAAAGAGAAGGAATTTTTCTTTTTCGGTATATAAAAGATATAGTGACTGCCTTAATATTCGAGGCATAGTTGTTTCTAAAGGCTCTCGGGGGCCTTCCATCCTGCTATGACCCCTCGGCAAGCCTCGGGGTCATTAGCGGGATGGAAGGCCCCCTCGAGCTTTAGAAACAACTATGCCTCTCATGGCAGTCACTATATCTATACTATTGACCGCGAGGTAACTTTCGAAAAATCTGAAACACACGAGGCCGAAGGCCGAGTGTGTTTTGGATTTTTAGAAAGTTACCGAGGGTCAATAGTTTTACTAACGACCGAACGCGTAATGTGCATTATTTGTTTTCTAAAATGGTTTCAAAAAACTAATGCCCACTCGCATAACACACAGGATCAACATGACCATTTTATAATACAGAATTTTGTGAGCCCTGGCCCACTAGTGACATTGCTGCTGTTCCTATTGTATCCTTCTATTTATGTTTTGTGTTACTTATTTTCGCACTTTGTAAATTTGTGTTATGTACTGTACCACATGTTTTTTTTATGATTGGCCGAATAAATAATAATAATTAATAATAAAAAATGAAATACTACTACTACTAACTGCTACTACTACTACTACTAATAACAATAATAATAATAACAATAATAACAATAATAATAAAAATAATAATAATAATAAAAGGTATTCCGGTACAGGGGCGGGTCCGTAAAAAAAATCAAGGAGGCGGGTGGGGTACCATGGACTCCAAAATGCAGTTACTTACATTTTCAGAATCACGATGACTCCTAGGCCAAGCAATAGGACGCCTACCACCACGCAAACAGCGATAAGCCAAGGGGCGATGATGACCTCGGAAGTAGTTCCGGGTTCTTGGACGACCTCGCCTCTGGTGACGTCACTGATAGTCACATTCAGATCGGACTGTATGCGAGGCAGTTGTTCGAGCATTACGTCCAATAGGACACTCTGGTCCAGGTATGAAGAATCTGCATGACATAGGTTAGAAAGGTAGATATGTGAATGTGGTTTTAAGATACAAAATTATACGTTTTCCCGCTCATTTTCCATCTGTTTTCATCCATTAATATCATCTTTAGTGATTTGTCTTGAGATTCAAGAGTGATCGGAATACTAATTCCAATCTCGTCTTTTGTCATCTAGTTTGACAACTTTTCCGATCTGTTTAAGACTGTTGTCGCGCAATGTCATCACTTATTTTAATTCGTCGGTCACAGTCACTGAGCACTATGGCGCAAAAAAAAAATTGCCTTTTTGCAACCAATTTTGTCCCATTACCATGGGACCAATGTGGATGATAGTTTGATGAATTTTCTTTAATAAAGACGAGTTTGTTTTTAATCTCCGTCGGTCGTTCACTAGCGGGGACAAATTATCATGGCAATTGACCATTCTGACTTGAAAAGGAAAATAACCAAACTGGAAATAGCATTTATATTCTCCGCTCTCCGCAAGACGAAACTGAACTGAAAGTCGATGAAATTTCATAAAAAGATGACGATAATGGGCGGGTGAACCTAAATTGTCTTTTTACAGCACCGTTAACCCTCTCAGTACTATTTCAGTAAAACTCCACGAGCTTTGCAATTGATATTCTAAATGTGATTTTGAAACAAAAAGATTCTGAAACTGTTTCTAAAGTGTTGCAGTCAGGGGCGTCGATACATTTTTCGCATGAGTGCTGAGGGGAGGCAAAGGTAAGAAGAATATTAAAAAACTTCGGAGGGCTCCGCGAACAAAATTGTAATATAAATTTTGGCGCGCAAAAGCGAAACTTGTATAGCATATTTATATTAAGTTAATGGTTTTTATAGTGCCTTGCAATGCTTTTTAAACATTATATTTATGAATGTTTTAAGTTGTAAAAATTATTGAGAGGACAAAAGATAATGTTTGCTCCCCGATATATAACTGCCCCCCCCCCACTTCAAGATCGACGCCTTTGTGTAGCAGGGAAGAAGGTTCTTGTCAAGTTTCTCTAAGAATCGTTTAAACCATTGAGTATTTCAACTTGTTCCACAGAATAAGTTTATAATCGCTAAACCTTTATAAATCATTTCAGTACGATTTTGTGCAATATAAGATCCCTACCGAAAAAACCCAAATGGTTATTATCTCACCAGAAGCTCTTGCCGACGGTCTTTTTGATTTGCCGACCATGTCCCGACGATATTACCGTCGCTTCCCCGTCGTCTTCTCACAGCGGAGTTTGATCCTATATAATCTTATAATTCCTATCACACGGTTGAACTTAATAAATAGATAGCCTCCTCTTGTCTCACTTTTGTTCCTTCACATTGTCATCGTCATCATCATTTAAATGGATATTCCCTCCTCGACCACTCCCACCACCCCAGCCATCGTCATCTTCATCATCATCACCATCCATCATCTTTCAACATGATCCCCTATCATTATCCTTCATTTTGATTGTCGTCGTCGTTATCATCATCATCATCGGCATCAATATTTTCATCATCATCATCATGCCAACCGAAAACAACAAATAGTTTTCTTACCAGAAGCTCGTTTCCGACGGTTCTCTTGATTATCCGACCATATCCCGACGATATCGTCGCTTTCTCGTCGTCTTCTCACCGCGGAGTTTGATCCTTGGTCGCAGAGTAGGGTCACGGAGGGCGGCAGGACGTAAAAAGCGATCCAGAAAGAGTCGGACCCGCCCGAGGTTGCCGGCACACTTTGAGGGTAGCCGCCGACGATGTAGACGTTGACGGAACCGACGAAATCCAAAGCCAAGGGGCTGGAAATATTTTAAAAAGTTACAATTTTGATAAATATCAGCGTGTGACATCATGATCAAATAGGCAGTTCTTCCCATCTCTTCTCCACCCGGGCCTTCCCCACCTTCGAAGTGTTCGTTTAGACTTGTCATTTGATGTCCCAACAAGCCGATACACAATAAGTCCAAACTATACAGGCCAAATACGCTGCCGGTGTCACAGAATATCTTATCCGGCCAGTAAATTGGATCCCCGTAACCAATCGACGGAATTTGGACAGAAGATTGGATCCCGGAACCACTTTAACCCTAGATTCGTTCCGGAGGAACCAATCAGCGCGCAGATCCGTTCCTCGGATCCAGGAACGAAAATTCTGCTACACCGGCATCAATTTTTTCCGCTGGTATTCTCGTATTTAGTGTGTGTATGCATTTCTTCATGCAAAACACCGACATGAGCAGTCTGTGTATTTGAATGAGTAGTGGTCGAAATAACGCGTTTCTATTAAAAATGTTCACGCAAATGAAGATGTTTTCATCCTTTGTAAATAAATGAAGAATAGTAAATGGCTACTAACTGAAAAATATAACTGGTAGTAATCTGCTATAAATGAGACTTATATTCGAGACGTTAGCTACAAGCATACATTTGCTACTACAATATTTTTGTTCATTTACATTAACCTCTGAAATTCCTTTTTGGTGACACATAAATATTATGTCAAGTTTAAAATATGACTCAAGTTATTTGGCTGAGTGACATGGAAATATACTTTATACCTTTGCGAATTCGGTACAGTGAAGTACGGGTTATTTCATTAGAAACAATAACAAATATACGCTCAGTTCTTACAAAAATACACTGATATCTCTCTATTTTACTTACTTGGTTTTCTGACCTCGGTTGGGACAACAACTCTCAAATTGGTCATTACAATAGTCCGTCGTTGCTTCGGCCACCGTGTCCAGAAATGTCAATTCCATGTCCGTCCACTTGGGGAAAAATATTCACAAAAAGGTATAATGATTCATGAATCACTTCATTTCATTTCATGTCCACTATTCAAAAACAAAATCAATACATTTTTTGTCAAAAATGCACAGATGGGCCTATATACATAGTGGTGGAGTCATATAAAGCTCAAAAAGGCTTTTCACAAATAACTCCTTTAACAAATATTATAAGATAAAACATTAGACTATTACGAAAACAAATAAATAGAAAAAAATAACACAATTACAATTTAACATAAACGCAATGAAGATGGGGAAACATATAACATATTTATAAACTATATTACATGATGAAGCATGCCAAAGAGGTGCTGTTTATTATCAGTTGAACTGTTTTACTGCGTTACTTTCTCTAATTGAGATTTGTAGGTTATTCCAGAGAACTGGACCACGATAAAATATTGAATACTGTGATATAGATGTGATATTAAATAGAATGTGGATATTTTGAGAATTTCTTGTATTGTAGTTATGGAAAGAAGAATTTAAAGTAAAATATTCATTAAATACATCGAGAGTGAATTGTTACACATTTTAAACATAAAGAGTGCCATTTCAAACGATATTAATTCATTAATAGACAGGATTATTCTCGGATTCATGAATCTGTGTTGCTCTTCAGTAAAGTTTGTAATTACTGTACATACGGGAAATAAATTGGTACTTATTTGAATTAAACCTTAATAGAACTTTTAAGTTAAGACTGAAAAGTCTTTACTTTGGACACGTCATAATTTGAATTTGAATGTTTCACTTCTTGCCGTGATCATTTTACTGCCTTACCTTTAGGAATGTAAGAGTTTGTTTATGTTTGATACAAAAATAAGATTCAAAATACATGCATATTCACATCTATCTAAAATCGACATTTCGAAACGGATACTTACGCGTGTGATGGCTGCAAACACCTTCATTACCACTGCATTGACAATTTCAGCTTTCAGGACTGGAAAAACACATAAAATACCACTTATAAATAAGGAGATTAGACCTAAAATCTTGAAAGTCCTTTACTATTTCATTTCTTTCCATTTACCCTTTTTTATTTACAAACATAAATTTTATTTTATTTATTTATTTCCGGTATAAAACACAAAATCAGGTGATGTAGTTAAAAAACTAAAATTTACCTGATTTACATATAACAACAAACTATATACATTATTATACAATCACATTATAGTCTATTATATTATACATAAAACAAATCATGGAAACGAATTATTCATTAAGATACAAGTCATATAAAATAAATGTTCATTAAAAATGAGACAATATAACAAAATGGCACAACGAAAAGCATGTAAGCATACTTTACTGTATTCAACAAATAATTATAGTTACGCAAACATATTGCAAAAATGCAACCTATAATTTTAATGCGTGTCCTGCCTGATCCACCCTTCCTGTTAAAGTTGTTGTTTGTTCAGCAGGTCTGTGTTGTCTGGCAGAAGGGCCCTAGCAAATGTTCCCGGCAGAAGGGTCTTAACCTTTAATTGCCTCTAGCTTGAAAACCATTTGGCTCTTTTCACGTGAAATCAATGTAGTGTAATATTTTAGATCCTAATTCTGTCAGTCTTTTAAGTGCAAAATTAAGGATTATGTCTCAAATTAGAGGCCCTTCTGCCGGACAACCGACGAAATTATGTGTGTTTTTACCGAGGTATGTATATTAGGCTTATGAGATGGTTATGAGCGAGGTGCAAAAAATAATAAGAACAGACAGTTATCGAATATATATCATACTAACAGCAATAATGCATTTTTTTTAGCATAATATTGATCGTACCTGTACAATCGTCACCCTGGTATTCCTGCGAGCAAGTGCACGTACACTGATCGAGCGTCCCGCCATTTTGACACTCACTCACGGCGCACGATGATTGGGTGACGGTTGTTTGTCTTGACGTCTGCGTAACAGAAGTGGGCGTGGCTGAGCTAGAGACCGGATGTGACGTCGAGGTGGTGGTGACACGCGTGGTGATAGATGCCGAAGTCGAGACAATTTTCGTTGTAGCTGATGCGCCCGCACCAACAGTCGTTGTATCTGATGCGCTCGCACCAACAGTCGTTGTATCGGATTCGCGCGCATTGGCAGACAACGTGGTAGCCACAGTGGTAGAGGATATTGGTGGTGTTGTGCCGCTAGAGGTCGTAGAGACTACTGACGTGGTGGTTGGAGAAGTTGTTGCTGTTGTTTGTTGGGTGACAATGGCGTCGGTCGCAGAAGTGGAATGTTGCAGCGTTTCGTTCGGTTGCCGGGTTGTCGAAACAGTTGTTTCCATTGGCTGTTCGGTTGATGCTATAGAGAGAGTTTGATCACATACTTTAATGCATTGCGAAAAAGATTGTGCAACCGGGTAAATCGTGACCGTACCTCGGAATCAGGTAAAGGTGATACAATTAGATAAGGAAAGGTTCTTTCAAATTTCGACTTTTGTAAAAGACACAAAAGCTTACGTCATATTATATACCGACAATTCTTCAACATTGAGATTAAACTGTCGAGTTTTTAATATTCAGGTCGTTGATATTTCAAAGATCGGCTTATAAGCTACTAATACATGTCACAGAAGCAGTGGCGTAACTACGGGGGGGGGGCCCACGGTGGGGGGCAAGTGCCCCCCCCCCTCCAATCTCCCGGCAAAAAAAAAAAAAAAAGAAAGGGAAAAAAAAAAGAGACAAAAGAATAAAGAAATCTGAGCTAGCCTGATAGAAATTGGTCTAAATCACCTTGGAACTAGTGTTATTAGAGTCTCCGTAATTAATACTTGTTCTTTATTCGCAATACTATGAAAACATGCTTAATCATATTATCCCCCCGCTATGTTTGTTTACCAAAGTTGTAGAAGTTTGTGCAACAACATAATATTCGGCCGTCTCACTATATTTTTAATCGGGAGAGAATCCATAGTCCAGTTCACAAATCTTTCCCATTCGCTGAAGACATCTACATGAAGTAATGCACTCTCTCCCTGAGATGTATCCCACGGGGGTTTTTTTTTTTTGTGGGGAAGTACCACGAATTTGGTAACGGGGATGTCCGCTTGCAAGCAGGCCCCTGTAACGATTTTTCATCGGGGTGCAGAGATATATATTTTCGCAGGCCAAATTTTTTTCAACGCGCAAATTCGCGCCAAATCAACAGCTAAAAGTTCGCTCAGTGGGGGGGGGTTCGGCGGAAAAATTTTCGGCCGCAAAATTTTTTTTTCTTTCCCCGCCAAATTTTTTTTACACGGCCAAATTCGCGGCCAAATCACAGCTGAAAATCGCTCAAGTGGGCGGGGGTGTCCGTGGAAAAGTAATTTTCGCGGCCAAAAATTTTTCGCGGCCGAAAAATTTTTTACACGGCAAAGTCGCGGCCAAAATCAACGTCGTTGAAACGTCCGCTAATGGGGGGGGGGGTCGCGGAAAATTTCGCGACCCAAAAAAATTTTTTTCACAGCCACATTTTCGCGGCCAAACAACAGCTTTTTCGCAAGGTTTCAGCGGCCTAAAAACAACACTGAAAAGTCGCCAGTACGGCCAAATTTGAAGGAAAATAATGACAACACGCTTTTTGCAGGGGGGCTGCGCACG
>JZLH01S0621360.1:0-39729 GCA_001188425.1 Eucidaris tribuloides | reverse complement strand
CTTATAAGAAAAGTTTGTAATAAAAGTTTGTACCTTTGGAAAAGAGTGAAATCATACTGTACAAAGGAAAGTTAGTGGATACTGATAATGCTCTGCCCATTTAAGCCGTACATGTTTGAAGTTAAAATACTATGTTAATTCATTCATAAATGAAAATCACATAGTATATATGAGCCAATAACAAACAATATTTTGAAGTAATGAATTACTCGTCAATATACACCTTTTTTACCTTAATTTTGCGCAATAGAAACCAAGTCACAATAAAGAAATTTGTGCAGTGTCAATTACACTCTGGCCAATCAATACAATATCACAGACCATTTTGACTTGGAATACAGTATCTGCTCAATAAATATGAGTCGATTATCTTTCTTAAAACTTTTCCTGGAGGTTTAGAGTGTGTTAAAAAGTGATAGGTACATTGTGGAGCTCAAATAAAAGAATTGGTCAATACTTTGCTTATCTGGAGCTACATAGTAGCGCTTGGAATGGACAAACATCTAAGAATACAAAAGTTTGGAATTTATGCTGCCAGTGGCAAAGATATGAATGAATAAACAATTAATATCAGGTGCGAGTAAAAAAATAGCCTAGCGTCCACACACAGTAATTCTATGGGAGAGAAATGGCAGGTGAATCTGTGTCAACGCACGATTCTTCACTTTTCTTTAGCACTAAATCAACATTTTGAAAGGACAATTTTTCAGGGCTTCATTTCCCTAGACCTTATCAAACACTTGGCAAGCCATCGCGCAGCATTATTGGAGCCTCACAAATTTTTTTTTTAAACTGTGGTAAATGTTAGCCTGTGGCTTTTAAGGGATGTTTTTAAAAGATCATCCATGGCTCCAATTGTCTTTGAAGTTTGATAAGGTTAAAGATGAAGCCTGAAAAAAAATTGGTATTTCTAAATATTGATGATTTAGTGCTTCAAAAAATTTGAAAAATCTACAAGCCATTCAAATGACGGATTTCACCTGCCCTATTTCCTCCCATAGACCCTTACTTGTGTGCAAATTCTAGGTTATTTTTATCACTCTTCCACCGGAGGTAAGAAATTTGTTTATTTCATGCATACCTTGCCATTGGCCGAGCATAACTTCCAAACTTTTGTATTCTATGGGTGTTTACCTTGTCCATTTAAATATTACTATGTAGCTCAGATATCAAAAGTTTGACAATTTTTTTTAAATTGAAGCCACCACAATGTTACGCCTATCACTTTAAATATCAATCAGATAAAAATATAATCAACCCCCCTCCCATAGCTTCAACCTCAGGTTTACACACCTAAGTCAAATTAATTTTGTTTAGTAGATGATTTGCACTTCATAGGATACACATTCTCCACAACGACCCCAGTTCTGAGATCTTCATTCTAACCAGGCTACAACGGGTCAAATCTCCCATCGCTGAATACAGACATAAGTGTGTAACTTTACCGTGACGAATTGGCTTCAGTGAGTTGACGACTGCTTTTCAGCAGGTTTGTAGGATCGTACCACACGTCCCGGTAGAGTCCTTTCAGGCTCTTTCTTAATCTGCAAATTATCGCATGTACATTACCCAAATTCAGTTCAATTCACTATGTCAATAACAATTGCTCTAGACTAGTTTGAAACAACAATTTTATCAATATTTACATGACATTGGGAAAGAAAAGATGAATACCTCAATACTCAATATTCAAGTTCTATGATATTAAGGAATTAGGATAAAAGATCCAGGACAAGTATCAGATTTTGCCAGATCCTTCAACACAACCATGCTTGATTTCATCTGACCAGCCAATTCGCAAGATACTTGAAGAGAATTTAACGCGTCATCATTTTAACAAAAACACAACACCAACAATTATGACTTTGCAATGCTGAGCACAGGCACTGTTCAATGTTTCCAATTCGCCAAATATTAGTCAGCTACATTGCCTTCATGCTATTAGCGTGTCTATTAGTGTTTGCTAAAAACATGGACACCCAGAATAAATTGCACTTAAAAATAGCTCACAAAGTACTTACAGAGTGTTGAAAATCTATGAGAGACTAGTTTAACCATTACACATTTTCTCTACAGATTGCCTACTATCAGATAGAGTTTATTATCAATGTGATATTCATTCCGAGTTTCTTGATGTAACGAACATTAATTTTCAAAACTTTGCTGTCTGTTGTGTTCTTGGTTATTAACTTATCCACTTCAACACACAGCCCAGACAACAAATTCTACAACTGCTTTAATTGAGTGTCTACAATGTTCACAATGTCTTCAAATGGATGCAGTCTATATTTTGTGATAAAGACTTTCCTAGAATTGAGTAAACTATTCACGGATTTTGCTGGGAAAATTTTATGGTCAAACAGTCACTTGTTCTTAAACAATCATCATCAGTATTTACTGTGGCAGGAAGATGTTGTACTTGTTTGTATGGGTTCAACTTCTGTCACATTTGTACTTTCATTCAGTACGAGTATATTCATGCTGATTTCTCTTCATGTAAACAAATTCAAAACAAATCCTTCCAACCTAGATATACACTCTAGTTAGTGTATACATTGGTATATGATTCACCTCATTTGGTTCTTGGCACATTTATTTTACTTCTCCTAATCATATCACTTGCCTTTGATTTACATATTAATAGAGACACATAATGTCATAATTCCTTGATATAAGACCAAGTGAAACATAATTGACAACTGACAAAAAATGACAGTGCTCCACCACCAAAACCCTCAAGAGCTAGCTTTGTTACAACTGAAATCAGTAGTTCTGTGTCCACATGTCACTATTTGGAAAGATATGACAAATTTTAAATCATGTCATAGCCCTTTAACATCAATCTTGGCTCCACCTACTTCCTGTCAATCATCTGATAACACTTCCTCATCCATCCGATACCAGGGATCTTGGAGCGGGATGCGGAGCCGTGGAAGTAGATGATGATGTACTCCTGAGCCACCAGGAGCTCCAGGGTAGACACCACGTAGAGGAAGAGGTTGTTCATGATGTAGGTGTAGTCCTTGCGGGATTTCTCTGGCATGTAGCATGAGGCAAACACGATGATGGCATTGAGCCCATCGCCATAGTAACCTGCACAAACAAGATTATCTTGTTTTAGTATTCAAGTCAATACACATTAATATCCTACACCCACAATGATAGAAACTGAATACTTCTTGTGTTTTAACAGGACACAATTAAGGCATCAAATTTGTTTTTGATTGACACACTAGTCAGTGATGCAATAAATATCATATAATTTAGGTCACCTATCGAGCATAACGGACAAAATTATACAGAAATTGTTAAATCAAGGCTTAATGTTTGCCAAAATCACAATTTCATGGTACAGTCTAGTGTTATTTAAGAAGCTATGAGCAGCATCAATCTTAATGTTGGAAGTTAGAACAATGATCAACTAAATTGAATTAATGCAAATTAAAAACTATAAATTAAATCATATCCCTAACCCCAAAAAGAAGGATGACAATTTTCCTTTCCTTGTTGTTTTTCTTGTTATTTTTTTATTTGTTCATTGCAGTTTCCTTTAAAACTAAACCAGAGAAATAAGATTTATCACAGATGGTGCAAACATCACACATAGTCTTTCATTAATGTGCAGTACTAGATCAAGAAATTAAAGCTCAGTAAATCAGGCAGTTTGATTGAATCATTATGATGCAAGTCATAAATTTCAATACACATTGCTTGGGTGGGATCTACAGGTTGGGACTGCATTAGTGTATGCCATTATAGAATTCAAGCTGTATGTCAATGTCAAACATTCACACTTAAAGTCAGATTAACTTTCTCAGTACGATAGCAACAAAACTGAATAATGGACTTTGACTGCGATATTTAGTGTGGCACTAAAATTATTAAACCCTGTTTATTAGTATACAGGGGCCTCATGGACAGCAGTTCATTTAACTGACATAGCTACATCATTTAACTAAATGAATCAATGAATGAATCAATCACGTAATCAATCAAATAATAAATAAATGAATCAATCAATTAGATAAATAAATAGACATAAATAATTAGACAAATAAATACAATAAATACAATAAATAGATAAAACAACAATCAAATATAGAATAGAGCTATCACAAGTGAATGATACCATCATTTGCTTGGGACCATACAGAATTTTAAAAAGGTATGAATTTATCATGTGCCTGAACAAAGGGGCTTACCACCATAGATTTGGTACTGTGTTAAGGGCCTCTGTGTGTCTTACCTCCATGAGAAAGGACCTTCTTATAAGGGTTGATGGCTTTCATGTCAATGGTATAGTCTTTACCACCCAGGGCCCCTAGCACCATAGACCTAGTACAGTGTTAAAGGCCTTTGTGTGTCTTACCTCCATGAGAGAGGACCTTCTTATAAGGGTTGATGGCCTTCATGTCAATGGTATAGTCTTTACCACCCAGGGCCCCTAGCACCATAGACCTAGTACAACATTAACAGCCTTTGTGTGTCTTACCTCCATGAGAGAGGACCTTCTTATAAGGGTTGATGGCTTTCATGTCAATGGTATAATCTTTACCACCCAGGGCCCCTAGCACTACATACCTAGTACAGCATTAAGGGCCTTTGCATGTCTTACCTCCATGAGAGAGCACCTTCTTATAAGGGTTGATGGCTTTCATGTCAATGGTATAGTCTTTACCACCCAGGGCCCATAGCACCATAGACCTTGTACAGCATTAAGGGCCTTTGTGTGTCTCTTACCTCCATGAGAGAGGACCTTCTTATAAGGGTTGATAGCTTTCATGTCAATGGTATAATCTTTACCACCCAGGGCCCCTAGCACCATAGACCTAGTACAGTGTTAAAGGCCTTTGTGTGTCTCTTACCTCCATGAGAGAGGACCTTCTTATAAGGGTTGATGGCCTTCATGTCAATGGTATAGTCTTTACCACCCAGGGCCCATAGCACCATAGACCTAGTACAGCATTAAGGGCCTTTGTGTGTCTCTTACCTCCATGAGAGAGGACCTTCTTATAAGGGTTGATGGCCTTCATGTCAATGGTATAGTCTTTACCACCCAGGGCCCCTAGCACCACAGTCCTAGTACAGCATTAAGGGCCTTTTGTGTCTTACCTCCATGAGAAAGGACCTTCTTATAAGGGTTGATGGCCTTCATGTCAATGGTATAGTCTTTACCACCCAGGGTCACCTTTCTCCATCTCCACCTGTCTTCATGTTCCTCTCTTGCTGTATACTCCTTGATGGGCTCCGCATCATTCTTCCTCATGGGGGTGTCATCTGGGGGTGCAGGAGAAAACAGGATGGTAAGTTTCTTGAATGTTTACTTTGTCTCCTAACTAACTACAAATCACCTCCCCATGACATTTCTGTACTGGTTGGTGCGAGTATAGCTGGCATGTTGTCTCCTTATAACTAACTAACTAACTAACTAACTAACTAACTAACTAACTAACTAACTAACTAACTAACTAACTAACCAAGGAACTAACTGACAAACTACCAATTACCTTCCCATGACATTTCTGTACTGGTTGGTGTGAGTACAGCTGGCATGTTGTCTCCTTCCGTTCCTGGAGTAGTGGCTGTCTCATCCAGGTTGAGTGACAGCTCTGGTCGGATCTTCTTCTTCTCCTTGGGTCTGGCTCCCTGGGGGAGGCCAGTCTTGGATGATGCTGTGAGGTAAAAACAAAACAAGAATAAAGTGAAATAGAGATGAAATAAATTAATACAGGACGTGAATATATCAGTATGTAAATAAACAATTACTAGCATAAATCAATTAATCAGTTGTTCAATCAATCAAAAATGGTTCATGAAGAACATCATAATGGAGCGTTTTCATGAAGTTTACATAGGTTAATCTCTGCCAAACTTGAAAGACACAATTAAATAAAGTGGAATTATAACTCTTAATTGTCATTCATTTTTATTCATCTTTTTTACTTAGCAATTTATTTATTTCCACCATGAAATAACAGGTTATGAAGTTATAAACTAAAATTCACCCGATTTGCATAAAATACAAATACATAACACACTCATAGAAGCAGATTAAATACATTTGATATATTCAACAATTCTGTAATTTTATGGCTTCCTCCTGGTTTCTTGCCGGTTACCTGATTTCCTGGAGGAGGTTTCGTCTGGTTCCACATCCTCATCATCACTGATATTATCCAGATCAATACTGACATCGCTGATGATGCTGTTCGTACTCTGCACACTCAGCCGGTTGAGGAGTGTCGTTGGTCTCGTCAGTTTCTTCTCCCGAAGCACCACCCCATTCGCTGTGACGACCCCGCCTCCAACTTGTCTTGGGCTCCTCAGGGGTGCTATTTCCTCTGCTCCATCCCCAGATTCACGTTCATCCTGGTCATGTGACAGAGACAGCATAAGAATCTTATGTTGACCCATTGGTTATGGTTATGTGATGCACCACGTGCTTCCCCGGGGCACAGTTGTACCCCGGTGTATCACGTTGTTTAGTGAACTCTTGTGTCCAAAAATATATTTCTTCAGTTAAGATCACTGACATCAGTGATTATCATGCAGAGACTACACAAGTGCACAACAGAAAGACATAAACTTGAGAAAATTGGGGTGAAAATGAAGCACACTTCACACTTCAAACATAACTTTTCCACAGTTTTGTAACCCAGGGCACAGTGCTAAAAATAAGATAAATAATTCAAAAAAATGGTGGATTTCTGTTTGGTACCCCAGGGTACCATTTATGTCATCATGTATTAACTCTACAGAAATTACACAATCTCGGAGGCAACGGGTTAATGTTTTTAACCATGTTGGATAAAGTGACTCAGATTTGACCCCTTTGTTGTTACTTTCAATTATCACAATTCACAAAAATAAGGTAAAGGAATCTTTTCCTTTCCATTAATCACTGTAACTAGTAACTATTGTAATTGGCAGTTCAATGTCACATTTTACTACAAAAACATCAACAGGAAACATAACTAGATATCAAGGAAATTGTATTTAATGGTAAATGACATGTTTGGGGGTAGTGGGGGGAGAAACTATTCCAAAATCAAGTAAACTGCACAAGGATTCTTCTGTGAAAATTTTTGTAGTCATAAGAAGACTCATTTTAAAATAACTCCATTAGTACGCCTGTGACAGACAATTCTGTTGTGTAGGTTTCTATGGGATCTATTTCTATTGAGGCTCAAGAGAAACAAAATGCTAGTATGTTCATGCTTGGTTATGTGTAAGTAAACAAATTCAAGATAAATCCTTCCAGCCAGGAGACACACTCCAGCTGGCATATCCACTGATATATCTTACAACCAGTTTGGTTCGAGAGGCATTTTTTATTTTTCCCAATCATGTCACTGACCTTTAAATGTTGATGAATTTAGTAACATATCTACTGTATCATATGACTGACTAGTGATTGACATATTTTTGTCTCACTCTTCGTCATTCTCCTCATGGCATCAAGAGCATTCTGACTAGAACATGAAGTTGTATTGCAAATCTATTATCAAAAATTACAGCTTCACTATGCAAACCCGTAAATCCTTCATCACAAGAACTGAAACCACAATAAAATCATAAGTTATAAAGGTCAAACAGAAATAAAAACAAACATAAACACGGCATACCTTTGGTACGGGACGTTTGTAGAATGACTCCTCCTGTTCTGGATGTTCCTCATCCTTCTTAGGATCATTTTTACCATGGAGACTGTGTCTTGAGTACTCATCATCCTGCCATTCTTCCTCTATCTTCACTCCCTCCATCCTGGTCATAGCTTCCTCCGTTGCTAAGGACATCTGACGTTTGGACCGGTCATACTTTGGAGTTGGTTCGTCGGCCTGAGACAAAGGAGAGTAATGAAATATGAACATCTGAGAAATTTTCTTGACATGTTCTTTATACTCCATATATTTCGCACACAAACATTATTCCAATTTTTCAAGACCAAAAATTCACAAAGAGTTTATTTTCACAATTTTATTGCATTTTCATTAACTTTATACAGGTTTATATGGATGTTAACATTTTTGTGGTTGCTTAGTTGTAAAATTTGCAAAAATAAATCCACCATGAAAATTTCAGCATATACAGGATTTGACAAAATTATCATACAACTATAGATATGCAGTATCACACAGCTTTACTTTAAATTCCTGTATATCTGTTACTTGGTATGCACATTTTCTATGTGTCATACTAGTAAATTCATTATTTTGGAATTTTGTATTCTATATAATTTGTATTTTGCATATGTAATGTTTTATATTTTTGTGTGTGTATTCTTCATATTATCAACATTATCATAATTATTGGTGACTTTTTGCAAACCCCTTTTCAAAATAAGTCTTTCCATCAAAATGGCCATGTACTCTATAAGAGGAAAACATCAATCAAATAATGATCTACTATTACATAAATACATACATGTACATTGATGATTGATCAATCATTAGATAAACATATAAGTCTTCAAAAAAAATAATCTGACCTTTGATGATATTGTAAACTTTACAAATGGTAAATAACATTTTCAGTCAGAACCAACCTCTTGTTTAGCTCGTATTGCATCAATGATGGCCTGGTTTTCATCCCACTCTCCTCCGATACTCTTCGTGACACTCTCATCAATGGAGATGCACCTCTTCTCAAACGGTGACATGGGCAAGATACGACTGGCGGCATCCATAGCCTCAGCCTTGAGGAAGCACATCAGGGAGGAAAGGAAGGAGATCAATAATTAATTCATCACATGCCAAAGTTGCAAGCATCAACTAAACAATACACATAAAGAGAGATGAGAGCTCCATAGAGCTGTGATTTCCATGGCATATTATTAAGAAAACTTATGTGCTTGATTCAAAGAAAATCCATGTGCGGGCTTTCAAATTAATGCGAGTTCTCTTAAACTTACATTTTATATTATTTGTCACCCGTCACCACGATACCCTGATAAAGTCACACAACCCAAACATAAGGAAAGGGCAAAATCATAATTATGATATCAAGTATGAAAGTGAAGTATCATCAAAAATCAAAAGTTTTATGACCTTCACATGTTGCAAAAGTTTTAATATTTATATTTTTTAGCCAATGTATTTTCTTTCTATTTTCATGTTTCATAAAATGTGTGACTTTATCAGGGTATCATGGTGACAGGTCGCATTTAATCTCTTAAAGTCATTAGTGGTTCTTTTACTTTGATCTTTAAACAACTGTACTGTACATGGTGGATTATTTCCAATCTTTATGTACTTACATGTAGATTACATAAGAACAACATTTATGTTTGCCATGATACATCAAACATTTCAATGAAAAGGCAAAGTTTTTGAGAAATGATGGTGGATGGCTCCTGCTTATACTCACATCACCAGTAGCCACTTGTAGTTCAAATTAAACACAAATGATTTGATATCAAACTTGGCAAGAGATAATGATCAGTAACATCAACAAACTTTTCTTTTAACAACAACAAATGGTATATTGGCATTATGCAGATGATTTTTCCTAAGTTGATTTCTATTCTACGTAAGAAATGAAGAATATTCACAAGGCTGGCTGCAAATTTTTAAGTATAATCTACAGAGAAATTTTATGCTACTATTTACCTAAAGCATACTATTTAATTATAGCATCATTAATTGACATGGTAACAGATGTTGGCATTACAGGCACGGCACATAATAGTTTGTGAATTGTGAATCAATGTTGGAAAAAAAATCAAACACACCAAAGGTAAAATTTCATGTAAAACACAACTGCATATTCTTGTTAGAAGTGTAGTGTTTTTGTACAGCTTACTTGAAAGCAAGGGAAAATTTATTGAAAAATAAAAAATGACATGTAGTCATAATATCAGGATTAATTTATCATCAATTTTTGACAAAATTGATTCAAAATAAAGCAAATAGTAATATATCAATGAAGAACAATTACAATCAAATCCATTCTTTCAAAGACACTGTTTTGTCACTTCTTCCTGTTTGCCACAGGAATGCTATGCAGTATACTCAGTTTAAAGAGAACACTGGTTACAAACTGGCTGAAACTATTCTTTTTAACAGTCACACATTAAAAGTTGCTTTAAAATGCAGGAATTTAGTTTAGTTTCAAATAGATGTCAAATGGTAATGAATGTAAAATGGTCTCTTAGTTGGTTGATGAAAGCTTTATGGCACAGATATTACTCTATGACTCCATTTTAAATACAAATGAGCAATATGTAAATATGTACTTCACAAAATACATGTATGTATAATAAATTTAACCAAAAAAATGAGAACAACATGATACTCTTGCTACGTGAAGCTGGAAAGAATTTAGATTTATAAAGCATGGTAAATTGGTGCAATGATCTGTTTGGCAAGGAAAACAGTCTGTAGAAATACATGTATACTTACAAAAACATACCTCATGTTGATGTTCCTGAATAAGTTTAAAAACTTTGAACACATTGACAATGAGGAGACACATGGGTTTGATAAAGGATAAAATAAATGGGGCAGAATACACACATTATTTAACTCCACCAATCACTGCATGCTTCAACAGGATTCAATAAAGTAGGTTTATTTAGAAATGGTTATGAATAGACAGTAACAGAGTGACAACATCAAATCAGGATGTAGAGAGTTCTAGCTAGGAAAGACTGCAGCTATGAAAGACGGAATAAGGGTAAAGATAAGTTGATAAGAACATTTCAGATAGAACAAGTAAAATGTCAGGAGGGCACTGCATGCAACCGCAATTTTAGCAGCTTTACTTCCCACAGCAAACCAACAATTTTCATACATCTTTTCTTTATTAAACAGTAACTGCATGAGACAACACCATTTGAAAACAAGATGGCACATACTACAATAATTGTATATAACTTAAGGTGAACAAAGGGTGCATATTCCCAGCTACAAAGTTCTACTTTTACATCTAGTTTTCTACATACTAGTTCACACAGACCAGCCACAGCAGCACACATTGGTTAAACAATTAATGGAAATGTTGCACAAGAAGTTTTGTTGACAATGGAAGGATGGGTGATTGGTTTTAATGTAAGCGGTCGCACCTGTTACACCAGATGGCGAGACTAAGTGACCATGAAAGCGACACATAAGGTGCTAGGTTGACGAGGACACACAAATTCAACCAATTAGATTTGTCTTTTGTTACCTCTTGCTCGGACAAACTCCCTGGAGTACTGGCTGTGCTATCAAAGTCTGGAGTAAACATGCTGATTGGGGTTCCTCCGGAAAGAATCGATCCTGGTGAGGCTTCTGCTCCAGATGGGGTTGAACTGGTGAGCCGCTTTTTCTTGGATGGCGTCGTCAGTATTCCCTGACCATAGGCCCCAAGTAATGGAAGATTAGTTGGCCGTGACACACCACTGTCTGGAGTGCCTGCAAGTTCATCTGGAAAGCTGTTCTCTTTCAGTGATTCCTCCAGGCTGATCATCTTCTTGTAGACACCTCCTTCTTCAATGACACTAGGACTAGGAGTGATGATACTTTCAAACTGATCTCTCTCCTCTTCAAACACATCATCTTCAACAGACCTTTGCGATGAAGCCACGGGTAATTCATCAAAGCTAGCTCTCGCACTGTTGTCAGTATCTGCAGCGCATGTCTCCATATAGATCATAGTCGCTTTTTTGATGACCGATTCTACATACTCCTTGGCAACATCCTCCATATCAACTGAATCCTGCATCTCCATCTGTCTCCAAGGTATCTCCTCTTCCCTCTCATCACTGGGTACTGCCTCATCATACCCTTGTTTCATGGGAATGATGGCATCTTCTGTTACAACATGATCACTCACCATGGCAACATCCCTACTACCATCATCACCAGAATCAGTATGTGTTTGTAACTCCATGTTCAACGGAATAAATTCAGAGCCCATTTCATCTTCTGTCACACCACCGTCTTCTGCAGGCGATACATGTATTTGAACTTCAGGAATAACTTGCGAAGATAACGCTGATATCTCACGGTCTAATTTCATTGATTCCTCCAACAAATCTGTGTATGTATCATCAAAATCATCATCCACTTCCTGCGACATGTATGGATCCACTCTGCATGCTTCTGTTGCAGATGCTGTGACAGGTGCTATGACAACCTCCACTGGTACTGATTCTGATGTCTGATGCACTTCGGGATCTACTTGCTCTAATTCTTGCATGAAATCAATATTACTGTCATCACTACCCTTCTTCTCTTCTGCAAACTGCTCAATGTTCTCATTATAATTCATATCCATTTCACTGACAGGCGTAGCATGGACAGGTGCAACAGTTGGAGATAATACTGGAGGAGCATCTTTATCAATATCTCTATATTCTGAACCAGGATCTTCCTTTATGTTAACTGGCTCTGTTTCCATTTGTCCCGAATTTGCACTGCCAATCTCATTTTCCATCATGGTTTCTTTGGTAAGAGGTACATAAACTTGTGGAAGAGCTTCGGATAATTCAAGGGGAATATCATTGTTATATGTCCCTGGTTCAGCTATATCTTCATCACTGTTATCACTAGCAATGTTCTCTGTTGCAAACTGATCATTTTCTGTACCCTCAATTTCCACACTGTCCACGCTGAAAGAAGAAACAGCCATTTCTGGCATAGTTTCCAACACTTCCAGTAAATCAATGCTACTTTCCTCTTCTTTCATTGAACCAAGACCATTACTGTTATCCTCATCAGCAACATCCTCCTCCTCACTTGATTCAGATTGATCAGAGCCCACTACATATGACATTGCCGTTTCTGTTACAGGCATCACCTCAGCTTCAGGAACAATTTGAGATGTTACCAGTGATTCACCATCATCTACCACCCTTGATTCTTTCAACAAGTCGGTATCTTCAATGTCATCATCTAGAACCTCTTCCTCTGGAATCTCACCAGATTCCATGATGAATGGCAAGGCTGTCTCATCAGGATGAGTGTAATGGCATACCTGAACCTCAGGAGGAGATTCAGATGACATAACCAATGCATCATCTTCTTCTTTTGATACTTTTGGATTGCTATCATCTTCTTCACTTGCTGTGTCAGTCATGGTACTGTCAATGTATTCCTCTGCCGCTTTCTCAAAAATAGTGCTCACTCTTTCTTCAAAGTCATTCAAATCTGAATTTAGATCCTCACTGAACACTAATTCATTTTGCTCTAAGAGTGACTGTTCAGCTGTAATTCTGTGTGATGCTGCAGCTTCCATGACCACATTTTCTACAAAGTCCCTAGCAACGGTCTGCAGTTGTTCCTCATCATTCTCCTCAGTACCAAGTATGCAATCACTCCCTTCAACATATGTATCAGCAGTGATTTCATAACCTTGATATTGTTGGTCTTCTTCTTTCACCTCTGTAAAATCATTGATAGTTGAGAAGGTGTCACCACTCTCTTGCTTTTCAACTTCCTCATTTACATGTTCACTCAATTTATCATCTTTCTCCAAGGAATCCATCTGCTGTACTTCAACTGCATTACCACTCCTCATGCTTGCAAAAACTGATGCTGACATGTTTGACTCCTCAAACTTTTCTTCAGAGACCCTGTAGTTTTCCATGGCTTCATCATGCACATCCACTACTTCTACTTTATCAGTTGCTTTGATGCTAACACTTCCATCAACTCCAAAAGAAGTATCAGCCAAGTCTGAAACTTCCACTTCTCTATGGAACTCATCTTTCTCCTTTTCCTGCATGCTACCCTGCTCATTCCGTTCAACTTCATCCTCACTTTCATTAACTTCAGGAAATACTGTACTCTCATCTTCTACAGAAACACTATCTGAACCTTCCTCTTGTTCTTCTGCAATGTCTGAAATAACATGTCGTCCTGCTGTTTCTGTAACTACGTAAGACTGGCTACTAGAGGCATCAGATTTAGTTTCCGACTCGACGGTAGACGCGTCACTCAGTGGAGTGACATTTCTCTCTACTTGTGTAGCATCTTGTGACTCAGATACCTCTGCCAACAGATCTTCATAAGACGTACCTTCACCAATGTCACTTGCACGGCTGTCTTCACTGAAGGAAAGGGTAATATCACAAGAACCGCTGTTGTCCATCATACCGTCACCAAACTCAACAGACGTATCCTCTTGTCTACTGCTGGCATTTTCAGTCTTATCACTTTCCCAGATTGCCTCTGTTGATACACTTGTAGATGCTTTCAGGGGCAAATGGGCTCGGCTTGACTGTCAATGGATACTTCCAGACTGTGTCCCCCTATCAAGTCACTAAATTCATCACTGCCAACCAGTTGTTCTGAATGCATGTCTGAACCATCATTTCCTCCTCCAGAATCTAGTTCTTTATCCAAGATATCATTTTCTGTGATTTGTTTCTCGGGGATGCTAACAGAAATTTCACTCTGCCCAACATCATTGGAACTGTGCTCAGTCATCATATCTGTCACATCATCTGTGTCAACAAGGCTGTCAACACTCATACCCTTGGTCTCCTCAGGGACATAGAATTCTCCATCATGAAGTAGCTTTGTGGTGCTAATACCAGCAGCAATATTTGGCTCATTGTCTTGATGATTCAGTTCATTTGAGTAATTGTTTGTTTCTAGAACTGTATTGCTAGCGTGAACTTCATTATCTAACTTATCCTCATCAATCAAATCAGACATATCTTGTAAGTCTGTACTTGCATCACTGGTTTCTCCCTTAAACACATCTTTCCCTTGAAGTGCATTTTCTTCAGGACTTGCTTCTTGAACAATCAAGTCAGCAGGGTGACTGCCAACTACTTCAATTTCAAGACCATTTATACCCTTATCATCTTTTGAATCAATAGCACATGTAGTATCATCCAATGTGTCTGCTTGTCCATGCTGGACTTCCGTTTCTGACATAACTTCATGCGTACTGGGGTATTCTACATCTAATGCATTGTTTGCAATTTCTTTTGAAATGACACCTGCATCATTTGTTACCTCTGTACTTTCACTTCCATTTGCAACTGCAATATGATCATTCAAATCAAAGACAGCCCCTGCTTCAGCAATGTCATCATGAAATGAGGTTTGCCCCTCCCTCATTTCTTCAATATCTGTATTTGAAGGGAATGTTTCATCACTGAAGTTAACATTTGTGTTAATTAACTCTTCATGTTCAGAGGCAAATGTACCCATATTTACATCAACATTCTCACTGCTAGTGTCTACCAATACAGAATTCTGATCCTCTTTATGATAAGCCATTATATTTGAGTCACCTACATTATGATGTTTATTAAATGCTTCATCTTCACCCTGGTTAATATCATCAATATCTGTACTCTGAACATGGACATCAATGATGTCCTCGACAACGGTAACATCTCCACCCTCCTCCTGCTCCTTTTCTCCATTATTTTCAATATCATCCTCTCTGGGAGATACCTTAAAATACACATCATCTAATCTGTCAGATTGGTCAACAAATGCTTCATCTTGAAATGGGTCATGGTTTTGTTCCTTCATGATATCATGCACTTTATCTACCTTGATCATATCAGTAGCCAGCATATCAGCCACAACATTGCTAAACACTGCCCCACCCACATCCTGTCCCTTCTCATCCATGTCATTTAAACGTAATATTGGATTGTCGTCCAGGACAAATCATTGGCTGATTCATCTTGTGAATCTGCTCTTTCTGGATGAACAGCAAAAGTTGTTGTCTCCAATTGATGTTGATTCTGGTCCCTCACCATGTCTTCAGCTGGCATTTCAGCTACTACATTTACAACTTCTACAGTTTCACTGTGATGATCATCTCTCACATTCTCTTTTGAACTTAATTCCTCAATACTGTCATCATGATGACCAAACATTGTATCCTCCCCAATGATTACATCAGTAAGCATATCGTTATTCAATGCTTCTCCCTCTTTCTGTTCTGTTTCTCTTAATTCCTTTTCATCTTGTGAATCTAACCCACCAGACTCATCAAGAAATCCCACATCTTCAAACTTCTCATGGTTTTTGTCATCAACCATGCTTTTGGTTAGCATTTCAGCTACCACATTGGTAATTTCTACTGTTTCCTCTTCAAAATTATTTGTCACACCATCTGGATTGTACAGTTGATTATCAGAAACTGTATTTTCCTCCTTGTCAGTAGCCAAAACATCAGCTACAGCAGCCATTACAGTTCCAGTCTCTTCCTGCTCCCTCTTCAACTTTTCATCCCAGCTGAATGTTGGATTTTCATCAAGAAGCAGAAAGTCCCCACCACCCTTTTCATTTTGAGCATCTGATCTATCAAACTGATCAATTATTTCTGCATCTTTGACATGCTCATTGTTTGATTTTTTGCCATGTCTGTGCTTATCATTTCAGCTATGACATTTGGTATATCTGCTGTTTCCCTTGCAGGATCATCTGCACTGTTCTCAGTAACATTATCATGCTGATTAGCAAACATCATATCTCCTTTCAACATGTCAACAGCTACTACGTCAGGTACGACATAATTTGTCACTTCTTCACTCTCTTCTTCCTCCATCCCACCCCGATTATCATTCAGTGCTGGGGTGTCATCAAGGACCACAAGTTTATCTGCTTCTTCATCTTGATCATCTGGGCTACCAAACTGATCAGCAACAATTGTAGCTTGGAATGGTTCATGGCTTTGACCACTCACTGCTTCAGTGTTTATTTCAGCACCCACATTTACACCTTCTTCAATATTCTCTTTAGAATCCTCTTCCAAATACCCCTCTGTAAATTCATCTGGCTTGTCCTGCAGTGTATTGTCCCCGATCATGTCAATGGCAAGGTTTTTTGATACAATATTGTCCATTTTGGCCCCATTTTCTTTCTCCCCCAGGATTTTTCCATCCATACCATATGCAGGACTTTCATCCTGACACAGAAAATCCTCTACCTTTTCATCCTGCACTTTTCTTTCAAACTGATTAGCAAATCCTACATCACCATATTGGTTGTCATTTTGATCTCTGACCATGTCTTCGGTTAGCATTTCTGCTGCCACATTTGCAACTTCTAAGCCTTGCCCTTCAGAGTCAAGCATTTCATTCTCCTTTGAACCCACATTATCTTCATCAGCATATTGTTCAAATATTGCATCTTGTCTGTTCATATCATTAACCAGCATACCAGCTACAACATTATCCATTAATCCCCCTCCCTCATCCTGCTCTACTTCAACGTCTTTACCCATGCTCTGAGCTGGGTTATCATTCAGGAACAAATCACCATCAGTTCCTATTTCATCTTGTGTTTCTTGTTCATGGGATGGATCAGTATATGATGCATCTTTAATGTGGTCATGAGATTCATCATTCACCATGTCAGTAGCTAACTCTTTGGCTACCACATTAACCATTTCTGGCATTTTCTCTTCATGTTCATCTGTCAATGTTACCAAATCCTGTGTAGTTGTACTATCATACTGACTGTCAAGCAGCATAGATTCTTTGAAGTATCTGGAGCCAATGGATCATCAACATTACCTATCACAATCTCATCTCCTTCCTGCTCTAACCTACCCTTTCTGTCCAAACTTGGTGGAATATCATCCAGCAAAGAGAAACCGTCATCTTCTCTCTCATTTTGAATATCCAGTTGATCAAAATGATGGGTACTTACTGTATTTTCAAACTGGTCATTATTTTCATTATCCATCATGTCTTTGGATAGCATTTCAGCCACAACGTTTGTTACCGCTACATTTTCATCTTTAGTATCATCTGTAACATTTTCCAAATCTAATATGCTTTCATGCTGTCTCTCAACCACTGTATCTTTTGTGATCATATCAGAGAGGAACATATCACCCATGTCATTATCAACCAATTCCCCTCCTTCTGTCTGTTCCCTTACAGCTTGTTCATCATCAAATGCTTTATCTTCATACTGGTCCACTTTCTGGTCATTCACCATGTTTTCAGCGAGCATTTCAGCTACCTTGTTTGATACCTCTACATTTTCCTCTTTGATATCTTCTGTAACATTTACCAGTCTAATATACTTTCATGCCGAGTCTCAGCCACTGCATCTTTCGTGATTATATCAGTGACTAGCATATCACCCATGCCATCACCAACCAATTCTCCTCCCTCTCTCTGCTCCCTTTTACCCTGGTCACCAGCAAATAATGCATCTTCATTCTGATCCAGGATTTGGTCATTCATCATTTCTTCATCTAGCATTTCAGTCACCACGTTTGTTACCTCTACATTTTCCTCTTTGGTGTCATCTGTAACATTTTCCAAATCTAATATGCTTTCATGTTGTGTCTCAACTACTGCATCTTTTGTGATCATATCAGTAACTACCATATCACTCATGTCGCTACCAATCAATTCTCCTCCCTCTGTCTGTTCCCTTTCAGCCTGTTCATCAGGAAATGCTCCATCTTCATTCTGGTCCAGGTTTTGATCATTCATCATTTCTACAGCTGGCATATTAGCTACCTCGTTTGTTACATCTATATTTAACTCTTTGGCGTTATCTGTAATATTTTCCAAATCTAAAATATTCTCGATGCTGTGTCTCAACTGCTGCATCTTTTGTGATCAAATCAGTGACTAGCATATCACCCATGTCATGATCAACCAACTCTCCTCCCTCTCTCTGCTCCCTTTTACCCTGGTCACCAGCAAATGATGCATCTTCATACTGGTCCAGGTATTGGTCATTCATCATTTCTTCATCTAGCATTTCTGCTAACGTGTTTGTTACCTCTACATTTTCCTCTTTGGTGTCATCTGTAACATTTTCCAAATCTAATATGCTTTCATGCTGTGTCTCAATTACTGCATCTTTTGTGATCAAATCGGAGACTAGCATATCACCCATGTCATGATCAACCAATTCTCCTCCCTCTCTCTGTTCCCTTTGACCCTGTTCATCATGTCCATCAGCAAAAGCTGCATCTTCAAACTGATCCAGTTTTTGGTCATTCACCATGTCTTCAGCTAGCCTTTCAGCTACCACATTTGTAATTTCTACAGTTTCCCTCACGGACCCACCTATCATATCATCTCTTGAGCTGAATTCATCAAGATTGTCTCTTTGGATATCAAGTACTGTATCATCCCTTATCATATCAGTAGCCAGCATATCAGCTACGACATTGTCAATCAACACCTCATCTTTTTCCTGTCCTAACTCACTGTGCTCATGCTCACTGGATCTTACATGTTCATCCAAGCTTAGAATATCACCATCTGCTTTTTCATCTTGTTCATGATAAGAAAAAGATTCATCTTCAAACCGGTTACTATTTTGGTCATTGACCAAGTCTTCTGCAAGCATTTCAGCCACTTCATTGGTAACTTCTATAGTTTCCTCTTGAGAATTATCAATCCCATTTACTTTTGAATTTAACTCTCCTAGTCTCTCCTGCTCATTATCGTCCCTCATGTCACTAGTGACCATATCAGCTATGACATTGTCAATCACCACCCCACCTTCTTCCTGTCCCAACTCCCAGTGCTCATGCTCACTGGATGTGACATGTTCATCCAAGCACAGAATATCCCCATCTTGTTTAAGATCGACAGAAGGTCCATTTTCAAACTGATTACTGTTTTGATCACTGACCAAGTCTTTGGCAAGCATTTCAGCTACTACATTGGTTACTTCTATAGTTTCTTCTTGAGAATTATCAATGACATTCTCTTTTGAATTCAACTCCTCTAGATCTGCATGCTCATTATCGCCCCTCATCATGTCAGTAGCCAACATATCAGCTACAACATTGTCAATCAACATTTTGTCTTTTTCATGTTCCAACTCACTGTGTTCATGCTCACTGGATGTTCCATGATCACCATCTGCTTTTCTATCTTGTTCATGATCAGCAGATGCTTCATTTTGGATCTGGTTGTCTTGGGGGTCATTGACCATGTCATTGGCAAGCATATCAGCTACTACATTGGATACTTCCACAGTCTCCTCTTGAGAATTGTCAATCCCATCTTTTGAATTTAACTCTTCTAGACCCTCATCCCTGATCATGTCACTAGCCAGCATATCTGCAACAACACTGTCAAAGACTACTTCATTACACTCCCCATCACTACTAGTATCCACACAAGAAACTTTTGTTAAATCCTGTTCAAATTCTCCCAGACCATGTAAGTCATTATTACTTCCCACTTCATCATTTTCCAACAAATTACTTGGTGTTTGGTGATATGACAAAGATTCCAAGCTTGGCAATAAACTGAGCTCAGAATCTAGTAAATCTCCACCAGACTCTGTTGTGTCTAATCCACCCAAAAGATCTCCCTCTAGGAGACCCTGTTGGAATGGGTTTGATGCATTTACTGATGCAGTTTTCTCCCCAACCAAGTTGCTTTCAGTATTATCACTGACACTTACATCTCCAAATCCCAAACCTAGCAAATCATCAGTGTTGGAAGTAGAGAAAGGATTGCCACTTGACATGGAGGCGGAGGTGACAGTAGTTGGTTGGACAGAGATTAAACTATCAAAGGGGTCCATTCCAAAAGGATCCCCATCAAGTTCTGTCTGAGCAGAGTTGCTTTCAGCTGGAGGACTGGTGAGGCCATCAAAAGGGGTCATCCCAAATGGATCATCAATAGCCTCTTCCTGAGAAGAAGCACTAGCAAAAGGATTTGAATTTGATTTTGTCACAGACACCGGACTGAAAGGATCGTTGGTCAATGGAGCAAATGGATCAGTTAACACAGGGGTGAAAGGATCATTTGACACTGGTGTGAACGGGTCATTTGGCACTGAAGTTACAGGATCAGTGGCCTGTGGACTTGTCTCTGATGATACTTGATTAGGGTTAGATGTCATAGTAAGATGATCTTTTGTCACTGGATCTGATGTGACACTGGAGGGTTCACTACTTAAGGGACTAGGAATTGACAAGGCTTCAGGGTCATCAGCACTTGAAACAAGGTCAGATATTACACTAAATGGATTATTTGGGCTTGCAAGGTGCACTGATTGTGATTCCATATCTTCTGTATTTACAGCAGGATCTTCTGACATGGCAAATGGGTTGCCTCGTGTTAACACACTATCAGAACTTGGTACGTCAGAATCATCAGTTTCCTGTAAACTGGATGGAGTGGGTAACCCTGACGTATCTTTGGTTTCATTCTCTGTACTCATATCAAGCATAGTTGATTTGGCATTATCTAAAGAAATTACCTCTCCATCTGGTTGTCGATCAACCTCCGCATCATTAGCATTGTTCACATTACTTGATAAGTCCTGCGATTCTTCCCCACAATCACTTTCTTCTCCATCTGCATGGCCATTGGTGATGTCAAGCGTCCTCAAAAAGTCATCTACAAGTGGCATTACCGCTTTCCTTGATGCTTTCCTATTCTTCTGATTAAAGGCACTTACATTGGAAACACTGCATTCTATCCTCTCTAGTTCAAGAAATGAATTCTGTAGTCTCTGTTCAACACTTTCCCTTAGATTGTGGTCCTCCGAATATATTGCTAATTGTCTGCTTCCTTCAAGGTCTATTGTCATGACCAAGTTCATGTCCAAAATTCTTTCTTCGCAGAATTCTTTGAGGTATGTTTCCAAATCTTCCTTTTCCAAGACATCCTAGAGAAAAATGACAGATATGGTACAAGTAAGGATTAATGAATACCATTGGTTAATACAGTCTGTTGTAACTTCCAATAAGAATCCATGTCTCTCAAGCATACATATTAAAATGTTTGCAATGCACTTATGCTGAATGAATATTAATATATCACAATGAAACCATCAACAATTCAGTGAAAAAAATCTTTAGTCTCTTCAGCACTTGTCCATTTGTTTAAAATAGAGTTTTGACTTTAGAGTGGTGTTTAACTTGTGTTTACTGAACCATCAGAACCCCTTTTATGACAGGCTGAGAGTCATAATATTGGTTAGCAATTCAATTACTCCATTTATTACATCTCCATTTACTAAATCTCATGCCGATTCTGAAATACTTCATCCTCTGTGATCATGTTAGTAACATATCACTGGTGCCATATACCCAATTCCCTTTTCTATTTCGTCTTATTAATTTTGCCAGATTATTTCAGATCTATATGAGTGCCTAAAGTCATGCTGGCAAGTGGACACATGTAACCTTTTGGTCAAACCTTGCAAAATAGAGAGGTATTATGTAACTTTTCGTTTTGTGCTCAAGACTCCAAATAATATCGCTTGTGCCACATGTGACTGCCCAGCTCAAAACTCACAGAAAGTAGGCCAAAATCAATTTTCATTTATCGTCATAGATTTAAAGAGTAAGTTCTTAGCTTTAAAATGATATATAACTTGTTAAATTTGAGAATCCTAATCCATTCCAAAAGTGATTTAAATGAGAGAGATTTAGAAGATGCAGTTTCACAAAAAAGGGAGAAAAGAGGATTTAAAGATTATGTTCACTCAGGTGCACCATGTCCAAAAAAATGTGGTCCAGAAACACTGCTAATATCTAGGTTTTAGTTTCTTCCTAAGCCACCAAATATTGACAATAGGGAGAAAAGAGATTACCTTTCAGATAAGACAAACTAAAAAAAAATTGAGTTGGTCAACCCATTTTGGTCTATTACAGAGAATCATAATCTGTGATTTACTGTTGTTTCGGAGCTGGGCGGTCACATATGGAGATTGATGTACACAGGCTACTTACCTGAAGAGGAAGTGTGATAGAACTAATTCCAATCTTTACTGTCAGGCTGGAAGCTGATTTGAAGTCTTTCCGCAGCATTTGAGCTGTGGTTAGATCTGTGTAAAAAGCAAACCAAGAAACATGCAAACAATTAATAAATTGACTAACAAATAAATAAATAAATGAATCCATAAATATATTTAAGAAATGAATGAATGAATGAATGAATAAATAAATAAATAAATAAATAAATAAATAAATAAATAAATAAATATCAATTGTTTTATAATTCATGTTTGTTCTTCCTAAAATAACATAACATTGAATTACACATGGGGGACAACCCATTGTTTGTATTACTGTGCCTCTGCAGGTACCACAAACACAGACAAATATGACATGCAAAATAATATACTAGGAAAAGCAAACAGGAATACAAAAGTAATCTAAGTTTTTAGACTGTTCTCTTTTTTGCCCTAATGCTAAGGCAGTTCAGGAACTTGAACAAGATGTGAATCTGGACACTTAGACTAGGTTTCCTGCTCGCTCGGGATTGGGGTAAATTAAAGAGCAGTCTATGACTTAGCCTAATACAAAACAAACTTGATCAGACTCTCCTGCCAATTCCCCTTTAAATTAACATGAAGGTTGTGTTCGCTACTTTTCATACTTTGGGCAAAATTGATAACAGCCCATTCCATTTCCGGGATGGGGTAGGGTGAAGGACACTTCAGTTCATGTCACTGGATTCCATCTTTGAAAACATCCACAATCCACAATTTATATAAATGTGTTTACAAAGTAAAATGAACTCGCATCATTTGACATCAGAGGGTAATAAATTTCATATCAATTCAGACAGGCATTACTTGCAAATATCTATAAAGGCTGTAAGCAATATGAATATGAGATGAGTCTTGACAGGTCTGATGCGATATGAATTACCATCACAGTAAAAACAGTGCCTGAAGTCAACGCCACATGCAATCTTTATTACTGATTGCTTTATGGAAGGGATTCAGACACTGAAGACGATACGTGATTAAATCACATGGCCTGCGGTTATTGCGACATGATTGCATGGGTGGGTGTGCAGGGTAGTCTGCTAAAATAGACCGCAGCAGACTGTGGTCTATGTATGTCGAGTTGTACAGCATAGCAGGATGAAAACTGCAATCTTGGAGAGACTGCAGGAAAGGGCTCATAATCCCTCACCCTCCGAATAACACTGAGCCCTCACTGAACTATGTAAAGTAAATTAATGCCTTTAATGTATGTGCATTAAGTGTATTTTTATGTGCATAGGCATTCTTTTAACATATTAATTGGGAAAATTCTGAGTATAGCCCACTAGATAACTAAAAAAAAGAGGAAGTTTCAAAATCAAATGAATATTAATTACACTAGTCATACGTTCAATGTAATAAAGCATCAAATCAAAACTAAAACTGTTAGTTTTGTCTGAGATTGATCAAACAAAAATATAAAGAAATTTGGAACAAATATATGACCTTTCCCTCATTTAACATTTTAGCTGAACCAAATCAGAAATCATCTCTTTAAACAGTTAAAGCTGTTTACAGTACTCCATCGCAATACAAAATGAAGAAAGTAAATTCCACACAGGTTAGCTGTATATGTTTGGTACGGTTATATTTGCTTATACAAAAAAAAAAGTTTGCATAAAAATAAGTTCCCCTTTTACTTTTAACATTAACAATACAATTGGACAATATATTAATAAATGTTGGTACTGATCTGATGACACCAAGTCTGGGGGTCACTATCAGACTGACAGTTAACCGGACGTAGAAACCACAGATCTGAGAAAACATCCGACCTAACTTCCTGCGCCTACGCACACTGAAACAGGTTCATTCATACCTCAACCAAGTTCACTTGTTGACTTCCTCCACACCGATTACCGGCATCCTCAACTCATGACTTTTGACGTTGTGTTTGTGCGTCATCATCGTTAATCAGTAAAAAATCACCTCAATCAGCTCATTGGTCTCAAAATGTTAAGAATTCTCAACTTATTTTGATGGTAAAAATGACTAGATTTGTTTTTCTTTTTTCCAATTTTTTTCATCTTTGCAAGTCCATATTAATTGTTCTAGACAAGTCAAAGTATAATTTTACAGATATATCTGAACGTGCCTGTCTAGTCTTCGCAGTGCATTACATTAAAAAACCAAAGATACCGGTACTGAACTTCACATGACCTTATAAGTTCATTGAGCATCATTGTCATGATTTTGAATTCTTTGTATACCGGTAGATTATGGTAGTCAACTCCCTGGACATATAACTACTGTAGAATCCAACATTTGTTCAGGTGTGTTTCATATGCCCCTGTGTGCATCAATCTCGATTTGCAACTCCCCTTCTTGATAAATCCCTTTCTGACATGTGCATGCAGAATTACAGTGCACTCTCAATATAAAGAAGTCCTTGGGACCCATCAAATTTGTTCTTTATAACAAAATTTCTTTGTATCAGGGTTGTAAAAACAATAAAATACAAAGGAAATCCAAGACCAGAGAGTTTACGTATTTATAATTGGTGATCCGTGTAAACACGGATCACCATAGATGTTGTACGAAATCTTTTTTATTATTATTTTTTATTTGTGTTTCTTTCTGACCATTTCTTGTTACCACGATATCTCATTAACGCCATCATCAATCATCTTGTAACTTAACATAGTTATGTCACATGTCAACACCTCAACACACAATTTTTGTCAGTGTGCTCACTTGCCCGTGACGTCATCTATGACGTCATTAGTAAAAAAGTTAGAGTTAACCTATAATTGCAATATCTCGAGCCGGCGGTCGAATAAAACAACCAAACTTGGCAAGGGTCAAGTTCAGGTCATGGGTCATCTTTCGGTCCAAAGCACGTGCGTGCGCGCGTCTTCACATGCGTGTACGGGCGCGTCAAAAAATAAAAATGCTCCAAATGATTTCTTATTAACGGTACTATATGTTTCAGGTCATTTGGAGCATTTAAGTGCGCGCGCGTACGCGCGCGTTTTTTTCGCACTCACCCTTTCCCGACCGAAAAACGTATTTTTTTCGTTGGATTTAGATGTCTGACTGAATTGTACATCATTTAGAACCCTTTCCCCGACTATCAGAACCCAAAATATTGCTTCTATGTCCAAAAAATATAAATGCGCGCGTAGTGAAAGATGGGCATTTTTAAATCGCTGATAACTCTCCAGAATTAACGGTGACCTCTACTTTTTATTGTTTATTCTGATAGCCTATGATGCGTAGATAAGGTTTCAGATATCACTCTCTACGAATAATATTTCTGACGTCATCTATGACGTCACAAAGAAAAATCGTGTTTTGCGCATATCAGTGTTGTAGTCAAGACCAGGCCATCCGAGACCAAGACCAAGACCAAGACCAGACACCCCGAGACCAAGATCAAGACCAAGAAAAAGAGGTCCGAGACCAAGACCAGAAGTTCGAGACCAAGACCAGCACTTCCCGAGACCAAGACCAAGACCAAGACCAGCATTTCAATTAACCCTAATTTCTGCATGTTTTGAGGATAACGCAACTTTGTTAATCAGCATTAACTGCCTACTGCTTACACGTTGCAATCGGTCGTGAATATGATTTTTAAAGTTTTGATAAATTAACAGTTAATGAAGAACATAAAAATTATATTTTCATTGTTTCATTTGTCACTTATATGTAAAATGCCTCCCAAGTTTACGCAAAACAGCCTACCACTACAATCAATATGATAGCTACAATTGTACGAACGACTGAGAACAATTCTAAATTGAAAAGAATACTTTATCCCATGGGCACATTTGCGCGGAGCTACTGAAATACAGATCAGAATAAAGAAATAAAGTGTTGTTTATAATCTTATTTCTTTCATTCATAATGGTTTTTCTTCATTCAGCTTGATTTTCTTGTTATTTTCTTAATACATTTCTATATCTTTCTTCTTTTTTCTCACCTTTTTTATTCATCTTTTTCTGTTTTATTCTTTTCTATTTGTATTTCTTTCATGCAGTGTTTTTTTATTTCATTCTACCCTTTTCTCTTTCTTCTTTTATTTGTTACTCTTTTGATTCTTTATTCTTTTATTCTTTGTTTTTTCTTTCTTTCTGCCTCTTTCCATATCTTTCTTTCTCTTCTCTTTTTCTTTACTTCATCCTTTCTTTGTTCTCTTCTTGCTTTATTTTTCTATCTCTATCTTCTTTTTTTCTCTTTTCCTTTTTTCATTAAATTCATTTTTCCTTCCTTCTTTCTATCTTTCTTCCTTTTCTTTCTTCCTTCATCCATCTTTAAAGCCAAGTTAAGTTTTGGGGATTTTTTTATTTTGAAAGCTTTATGCCCAAAAGTCATATCCAGCAATAACAGATTCTGAATTTGAAAGAGCAGAGTCTGCTCTTTCTGATGAGGTATAACTCATAACCTTAACACCTTATTAACCCTTTGGATGCTATAATGTAAAATATAGTCGAAAATCTCGGGGGTGGGGGTCCCCTCCCCCTCCTTCGAGATTTTTCATTAATTAATTTTAAAAAAGTCATATCCCAGCAATAACAGATTCTGAATGTCTTTAGTTGTTTTTTTTTTAAATTAATTAATGAAAATCTCGAGGGGGGGAGGGGGGAGGGGACCCCACCCCGAGATTTTCGACTATATTTACATTATAGCGTCCAAAGGGTTATAAGGTGTTAAGGTTATGAGTTATACCTCATCAGAAAGAGCAGACTCTGCTCTTTCAAATTCAGAATCTGTTATTGCTGGGATATACTTTTGGGCATAAAGCTTTCAAATAAAAAAAAAAAATCCCCAAACAAACTTGGCTTTAATGTCTTTTATTCTTCCTTTTTCTTACTTTGGTCTTACCTTTCATTCATTCTCTTTCTTTTCTTGTTTTATTCATTTCTATTTGCCATATCTTTCATTTTTTTTCCATTCTTGACGTTTCCCTTTCTTCTTTTATTGTTATTTTTTTGTTCAATTCTTTACTCTTTTATGCTTCTTAATTCATTTTCTTTTCATTCTATACGTCTTTCCCATGTCTTGTTACCTTTCTCTTTTTCTTCATTTTATCCTTTTTCTCTTTTCTTGTTTTTTTCTTTCTCTTTCTTTCTCTTCTTCAATTCAATTTTTTCTTTCCTTCTTCTTTCTATCTTTCTTCTTTCTCTTCTTTCATTCTTGATGTCTTTTTCTTTTCCATCTGGTTAAAATTTCTTTTCCTGCTATCTTGATGTCGATCTTCTTTTTCTGTTTTCTTTTGTTTTCAGTCTTCTTTCTTATATTTCCTATTATTTTTTCTTTCTTTCGTTTGACACTCTATTCCTTCAATCTCTCCGTTTTTCTTTCTTTCCGTCTTTCTTTGTTACCTTCTTCCGTTACTTTGTCTATTTTGAATGTTTCATTCCATACTTCTTCTTTTTGTTTTCTGAGAGGAACAACCAGAATATATTGCGTCAGAGAACCCACCATTTCCGGTCCTTATGTGTAGAAGATCTGTGTAAAAACTATATGTTTGAACGCACTCTGCATGTTTGAACCCCTATTATACATGCCGCAAAATTGCAGTTTGTACATGTACCACAATAAAGATTTTTATGTAAAGTTATATTAAGTTGCTTCGTCCTCGGGCTGGTCTCAGCCAAAAAATCCGAGACCAGAAGGTTCAAGACCAAGACCAAGCTGACCAAGACCAGAGCGGTTCGAGACCGAGGACCGAGACCAAGAAAGAGGTCGAGACTGGTCTCGAGACAGCCCAGTCTCGAGACCAAGACCAGTCTCGAGACCTCCAACACTGGCGCATATCTCATGACTGGAGTAGAGTGTGATAACTAAACTTGGTACACAGTACCTTCAGGTCAAAGGTCATTACTGGCACTCATCATATGCGTGTGGGAGTCACGACGAACGCGTACGCGCACACCGAAATATTAAGTAATTTTTGACAGAGAAGTTGAGGTCAACAGGGACAGACTCGAACAAGTTATTATACGCCATATAGACTGTCACAATCTCTTAAGGTCTACTGATCGGAGCGAATACGCGGATCACCAATTCGTCTCAGTGACAAATTAAAATCTAGTGAAATTTTGTTATAATGAGAGTGCACTGTATATGAACTGTGAGGTTGTCACAGTGATCAGTCCCAGTGTATTTATAACAGTGATAGTCAGTTTGTATCCTCCAAGTGTTACCAGGACAAGAAGCACACCTGACATACATGTAATCTAGATTGATGGCCTGGATGGAGAAGAGTTTGTGGCACCTGTGTCTCTTAACTGATGTCAACTTATCTTGAGGGTCATTTCAAGATAGTGTTCTTAAAGTAATAGGCTAACATTGTGGAGCTTCAAATTAAAATATTGTCAAACTTTGCTATCTGAGCTACATAGTAGTGTTTGAATGGACAAGTAAACACCCTAGAATACAAAAGTTTGGAAATTTATGCTGCCACTGGCAAGATATAAATGAATAAACACTTAGTACTCGGGGCGAGTAAAAAATAGCCTAGATCCACACACAGTAAGTGTAATGGAGGAAATGAGCAGGTGAATCCGGTCAACTTACGATTTTTACTTTTTTAAAGATTGGGTCAGGGATTTGCAAGTCCATTACTTCCCTTCATTATCAATACCAAACGGTAGTTTAGTACTTACAAATGGTGTGTTGAAAGTCTGAGATCCATACGTCATGAATTTGTTGTTTTATGAGAAAAACTAATAACGACATGTTACCAGAATGTTGTTCTTTCTGTGAGTTTCAATTTTGCTCAAAATGCGAATCGCGGTTACTGTGCACCGTAGCAAGACGAACGGAGCGCTCTGATTGGTCAATCGGCTATCCCCTGCACGACCTTTGGCTAACGGCTGATCGGACCATTTTGGAACGGCACGTGCATGTTTGACGTCGCGGATTTTTTTAAATTTGCTCCTGAGCAAATGGAAAAAGGATGAAGTTTAACCGTCCAGATTTTAACCAAAACTCAATATTTTACCTCAAGTCTCTATGAGAGGTGTTTATTTAAATTAATCTTCACATTGGATATGATTTCAGCTGATTTGATTCATATAAATGTTTTTTGACGTGCAAATCAATAACACAATCTTTAAAGCACTAAATAATCATTTTGAAATACAATTTTTTCAGGGCTTTATTTTTAGACCTTATCAAAGACACTTGGAGCATGGAGGATTATGTAGCTCACATTTTTTTAATTGTGGTAAATCTTAGCCAATGGCTTTAAGAGGCACTGTGGTAATGCATTTATGTTTCTGAATTCTGAAGCAATAAATTACTTTGAAACCTAGAGAGTTAATTTGAGATACGATAGTACCAGGTACATTTAGAAATATTGTTGCCTATAGGCAAATGTCATGGACTTGAACTACATGTACCACATGTACCATCTAGTCTAAGAAATAGCTTGCATATAGAACTTCTACACATCGAGCTGGTATAACAATTGTATTGAATAGTATGTATAATGTTTCACTTGTTTCAATTTCATGTTGCCACAAATGTTCTGTTTGTTGAGTGAAAATAATCTATGGATTGTGAGGTATGCCAGGTCATATTGGCATCAAATTGGATATGAACAGATTCTTTGTATGAACATTCAGTTATTTGATGGTGACAAATATATGTGACATCTGGGATCAGGGAAAATCACAGACAGGGGCAACTTGAACTGAAATAAATTGATTAGGTTTCTTGGAAATGTTTAGAAAGCAACATGACTAAATGGAGGCTGCTATAATGAATATCATAGAACATTCAGTCATGTTCTTGTCGACACTAAGAAAGTTTATGGCAAAGCAGTTTTGAAGTGAAACATATGAATACACTACAAATTATAATAACATACTTTGTAAGTCAGCTTCAGTGCAAAAGACAAAACAATGAACAATCATTTTATGATAATTTCAAATTCTTGATTTTACATGGACTTCAAAACTTACATGTTTTTATTCTTGTTTCAGGCAGTTACTTGTTCTAAAAATCATACAGTATAAATTTAGGATACACCCATTTTTTAACAGAAAGGAAATTAATACTTAAATCCACAGCCAATGTTTTTGTTTACATGTAAATGGCACTAAAATGTTTAATTTTCTTTTCAAAATGCAATCTCTGTCACTTGTTTCAAATTATGCAAAACTAATGTGAAATCAGTTGGTTCCATCCCCAAAAGTAAAGGGACATATCGTCGGTGACATTACGTACCGGCAAATCTCAAACAAATCAAACATTCGCCGGTATGTGAAATCATTGACAATATATCTATTAGTATGTGTGCACTGTGCAGACTGAAACACTATCACCTAAGAGTACAATGAGTGTTGTAATGATTACATCATTAATAATGGAGTTGTAAATTCAGTGAATAAAGTACGGAACAAAGGTGGGGTACTCATGACACAGACCCTTGATCTGAACTTCTGAAGTACTTGAAAATTATTGTCATTATGTTTATTTGTGCAAAGACTTCAATGGAAGAACACAATAAAAGAGACTGCACTTATCAAAGCAACAAACTACTCATGTACGGAGTCTCTCTACGCTCGACTGCATGCAATTTGTCTGTTTTTAATAATTAACTCTCTTAGTCAGTAGATCTACACTATTTTCTACTCGCCCCGAGTATTGATTGTTTATTCATTCATATCTTGCCAGTGGCAGCATAAATATCCAAACTTTTGTATTCTAGGGTGTTTACTTGTCCATGCAAACACTACTATGTAGCTCAGATATCAAAATTTGATAATTTTTAGATTGAAGCTCCACAATGTTAGCCTATCACTTTAAATCTCTGATGGTAAATACATAGTAACAATGCAGGAAGTACCAAAATGTATGAATGTTGACTGGCAAACTGATATGCTTGGTTTATATCATTTGCTTAGATATTAGGAAACAATGTACTCTGGACTTTGTCTAGTTTTGATCAGAAAATGAGTGGTTTCATTATCAATATGAAGCAGCTGTCTCAATTACAACACAATCTGGAGATGTGTGATACATGAATAACTAGCATGCAAAATTTACTCCTACACGTACGTAAACATAAAGCATTAAAGGTTAGTGACATGATTCGGAACACTTGAAAATGCCTCAAGAACCAAATGAGTTGAAATATATACCAACTATACACTAGCAGGAGTGGATCTCCCACCTGGGAGGATTTGTCTGTAATTTGTTTACTTAGGGAGAATCAAGCATAAACATAGGAGTATCTTAATTTTATCCGGGGACAATAAAAATAAGCCCCATAGAGAGCCACACAGCAGGTTTCCCTGCTACGAGTGATATTGAGTTGACATGGTTTATTTTAGAATGAGTCAACGTTTGACTACAAGATTTTCACAGGAGAATCCTTGCATAGTTAACTAGAGTAGTTTCAGCCTAAGTTGAGGACTACCCCCAATCATGTCATTTACCATTAATACTTGGCAGAGGGGAAGAAAATGATCAATGTTGGTTTCAGAAGGATAATGGTGCGACAAAATCATGCTAGATTTCACACAAGTCTGATCAATTGTTACCTAGAAATTGCTAGTGTCTTTAGTATACTTCCTAAGTAGAACCTGAAAATAGCCAATTATGGCACAGTTATCAGCTCTGTTAATCTTTTTTGTATGTTACAGTTCTATGTCTCTCCAATAAACAATAATTTCTTGTAATATGCTTTATTGATTACTTCAAAGCTTTTATCTACATGTACGTGAATAATCATAGCAATAATAATTTATGTAGCTTGAATCATTTCACAACACTTCCTTAAAGACAATACTGTATATAACATTGTGGAAGCCCCATTAAAAAAAAAATTGTCACACTTTGCTGACATATATGACAGTGTTTGAATGGACAAATAAACACCCTAGAACACAAAACTTTGGACAGTTATGTAGTCAGTAGTAAACCATGCACAGAATCGGCACATTAATTATTCTCAGCTGATGAAAATTCTGCAATACACAAGTGTAATGGGGAGGGGGGAGTGAAATGGTTGCTCAATGATTTTCAATTTTTTTTAAAGCACTTAATGATTGCTTTGAACTACAATTTTTTCAGGGCTTTATTTTTAGACCTTATCAGAGAAACTTGTAGCACGCAGAGTGGTGTACTTCTGATTTCTTCAATTGGAAACATTGTTATATGATGCCTTTATGTTCCTTCACAACTAACACAGGAAAAGCACATTAATAACTACAAAATTTGCCTTTGCATAAATCACCGTAAGATTATATAGTACTGGAATGCCTCCTAACTACAATTCACTCTTTGACAAGACAGAATTAATTCCTAATATACAAACTGTCATTCATTATCATAATGGAATATGAGAATATACATTAGGATGCACAAACATAAGGCCAATACTTCCAGACACACAGAGGATATTGATAAATAATGGTCAAATGAAATCATTTAAATTGTCCCTTCCTTTGATGTGTCACAGAGTATCAGACTACAGTCACTTCAGCCACTTACATGTGTGTCGTCACAGACTTAACACTGAAGGATCTAACCCTAATGAATAACAACCTATTACACAGATGACCTGATGAGATATATCGGAACTAGTAGTAAGTAGTTTATACTTGCTATTCATACAAATATGTTGTTGACTTGCTAAAACAGTTGAAAACATGTCTATTGTTGAAAACATTATTTAGTCACTGTCAATGGTCAAAATTATCATGCTGCACCTTAATTGATACAGTGAGATTAAAAGTTCTAGTACCTCTTGTCATGCAGTGGCTGACTTAGGGCAAGTGCAGAAACAACATTTGTTTGAGTCTTTGAGAATATATACATGTATGTATGTGCAGTTTTTAGTACATTGTCATTTCTTAAACCATATTACAATTTTTTTTCTTTACATGTGAACAAACCCACCAAAATTGACATTTATGCAGATACATGAGTATGTCTTTTCATGTCTTTCAGTTTTGTAATTTTTGATATAGATGTATTTTATTTTTTGCCATTTCTATTATTTATTTATTTATTTATTTATTTATTTATGTATTTATTTATTTACTTAGTATTCTTATTTATTTATTTATTTATTTTTTTTTTGGGGGGGGGGTTAAATGCATCTAATCTTGAAAGATAGGCAAGTAAATGATAAAAGATACTGAAAAATAATGCACAAGTTTTTCATGCACAATGCAAATAACACTGATTATTGTACCCGATACAGGAATAATTCCCTTTAACTATCTAGCAGCTTGCCAAAGTTTTGAAACACACAACTGATCTAATTTGATAGATGAGTGGCCACACAGGATATCATATCTACTTATCACCATTGCAGAGATCTCTCATTATATATTCCATGTCATTTCCTAGTTCTGAACCATTTATTGTGACATATGCTGGTACAGACAACTTACAATCAATATGGTTTCCGAGGTGTAAATCAAATTAGTATATATACTGCCCCCCCCCCCCCCCCGCCCCATGACAAAAGGTATAACTGTCATTTTTTTTTCAAATTGAGTTATATAGTGTAGGGGACTCAGTACATCATGTTTAACATGCTAGAACAAAAAAATATTAATTAGAAGTGTCCTTTTGATCTCATAATCTGCTTGTTAAAATGAACTGATAGGGCTTTACGTGTTTTGAACAAAATACATTTTGCTCAATATCTCCAAAACACCAAAATGTCAGTTATGCCCTTTTGTCATGGGGGGCAGTATAGCTCATCCAAGTGATGTTAGTGACCACTTTATTGCATCCTTTTAATAGTGAGATGTGTCAACACATCACCATGAGTGACCTGTGGAAAAAAAAAATCTTCAGTTCTGTCACCTCAGTTTTGATCAGAGCCATTTTTGTCTGTTTAGAAATACTGGAGTACATATTTATTCATTTTATGTAATCATTCTCTCTTTCTTTCTCTCTTTTTTTCTTCCATGTTTCATACAGTTACGTGTATTCATTTGTGTGTTTAATTATTATCTTTTTATTTATTTACTGATCTATTATCCATTCATTTATTAATTTATGTATTCATACATAAAAGACACAGGCTAACATTGTGGAGCTTCAAATTAAAAAAAAAAAGTCAAACTTTGCTATCTGAGCTACACATGTACATAGTAGAGTTTGAATAGACAAATAAACACCCTAGAATATAAAAGTTTGGAAATTTATGCTGCCACTGGCAAGATATGAATGAATAAACAATTACATGTAGTACTTGGGCCGAGTACAAAATAGCCTAGATCTAAGTCTATGGGAGGAAATGGGCAGGTGAATCCAGTCAACTTACGATTTTCACTTTTTTAAAGCACTAAATAATCATTTTGAAATGCAAATTTTTCAGGGCTTCATTTTTAGACCTTATCAAAGATACTTGGAGCATGGAGGATTATGTAGCTCACATAGTTTTTAAACTGTGGTCAATGTTAGCCTATGGCTTTAAAGCCCAAGTTTAGTTTTGGGGATTTTTTTTATTTGAAAGCTTTAGGTACCCTCCCCCCCCCTTCCCCGAGATTTTTCATTAATTAATTTAACAAAAGACATTCAAAATCTGTTATTGGTGTGATATGACCTTTGGACATAAAGCTTTCAAATAAAAAAAATCCCCAAAACTAAACTTGGGCTTTAATATATTCATTCAGTCATGTATTATTGATTGATTTTAGAATTGATATTGTTTACTTGAAAGAGGAGGATGTGCCAAATAGGGTGAAGTGGAGGGAGGGGATATGGGCAATTTCTGTGAGAAAGATAAATTCAGCCACCTCCGTATATCAGGGGGGAAAAAAATTCAAATTTAAAAAGTGGATTACTACATTGCTTTACTTCTATCTTCCATCAATTAACTGATACCAGTGTGTAATCTTCAGGATACATCTATATATGCAAAACGACAAGTTGTTGAAATAATTTCACATGATTACTTTTTAACAAGCTTCATTTTTCAGCCTATAGCAGTAAGTAAGTATTTAGCTAAAATGCTCATTGCTGATTGCTTTCCCTCATAATACCCAATGTACATTTTGGTATAGCCCCATTTTTAACATTAAATATCCTGCACATTCATGGATCAAGGATTTTGTGGCTGAGTAACAAGAAATTAAATGTGAAAGCTGCTGTAATCTCAAATCATGTGATGTACGTCACTAGGGGATCAGGAGGGATAAAGTTGTAAAGATATCATTCTACTCCATTTATCATGTGACAGAATTTGTTAATCAGATAGCACAAGAGAAACGCATAGGAAATGTGTCATGACTTATTCCAAATATATCGTTTCAGATAGAATTGAAGCACATACTGTACTATTCATGTTTTCTTTTTAAAAGTACAGGGTAAGCACGTTCAGTTTTACACATGCTTTACAGTGCCACCCTTATACATGTACATGTTCAATAGAAGTAAGAGACAGAACATAGCAATTACCAAAAAAGTAAAAAACAAAACAAAAATCTACATGTAATACAAATTAACAATTAAGAAAACCTAAATCAAACTAGAGAATCCATGCACAGTAAACCAAGTAAAGAGGACAGGGGTATAAATCTGGAGTTCTAGAAGAGATGTGGACAGGGATTCGTGAATAACATAATTCAAGTATAACTGGATATTCTACATACATCAAAGAAATGAGACCATATTGGACACATTTCATTGTTATAGCGATTTGTTAGTACTTCTCATTATTTATGACAGGAACGAATTAAACTATCTACAAAGTATACAAATTCCCAAATTTTACACATAGATGTACATGTACTATGATGCAGGCAAAAGTTAACGAGTTATACATTTGGTACACATTACGTCCAGTACATGCTACAAATGTACATGATAACATCTTTTTCAGTTCCATTAGAGCTAGTTAAATATAGGCCTGCACTTGTGCCTGCACAACCGCTCCATGTTTTAATTAAGTATACAAGGTGTGTACCCACTCTATATGCATTTATCTGCTTGAGTAATCAGGATCGAAAAGCGAGCGCTTAATGTGTATTCCGCAAGTTTCTGATTGAAGTACAATTTCAGACCAATGCCCATGTATGATATATTAATCAACCTTTGGCCAAATGTAAAGTGGTGTGATTTAGAGTACCTAGCCAGCCAAAATGCCTTTTTCAACTGAATGGTACAAAAATGTTGATTTAAAAAAAAAGAAAGGGTATACATGTAGTACGATAGAAACTGACTATGTTTACACTCATGACGAAGTAATTTGAGCCCAAAGCGATATTTAAGAAAACAGGAAATTGTTAAATGAAACTTTTGAAAGTTTTGAATATTTCCTTCTTTCTCACATCAGTGTTTTCCCATGCCACAGATTGTTTTCAATTGTTTAACATATTTCTTTTTCCTTTAAAAGTGGTAAAATCATTTTCATACACACAAAATATACAGGTATATAATTTACTTTACAGGTATTGGCTAACATTTACCACAGTTAAAAAAATCTGAGCCGCATGATTCCCCATGCTACCAGTGTCTTTGATGAGGTCTAAAGATGAAGCCCTGAAAAAATTGTATTTCAAAATGATTATTTAGTGCTTTAAAAAAGTGAAAATCGTAAGTTGACCAGACTCACTTGCCCATTTCCTCCCATAGACTTACTGTGTGTACACCTAGGTTAATAAAACTCGCCCCGAGTTTTATTGTTTATTCATGTATAACTTGCCATTGGCAGTGTAACTTTCTAAACTTTTGTATTCTAGGGTGTTTATTTGTCCATTTGAACACTACTATGTAGCTCAGATATCAAAGTTTGATAATTTTTTAAATTGAAGCTCCACTATGTTAGCCTAATTTACTTTAATGTACCACAAACCATAGTAGTATTTCAGTGGAGGCCAGTAAGTAGAATGGTCACATCATTTGGTTAAAATCACATGCTTGTGGTCTTTTAAAAGTTGGATTAGGTTTAAAGTTTTAGGGAAGTTTTAAGTGCTTCCCTGGTTGGAATTGTTATACAAATTTGGAAACATGCCTGAGTGAGTTTCTAGTGAAGTAACCACAAAGCTACTATTAATTCTGTTCCATATGCACATATAAGCATGCCATGGGAGGGGCCTGTTTGTAGATCACTATAACATAATACCAGTTTGGTTAATAATATATTGCAATGTAGTTCTGTTTGACTGGTGTATATATATATGCATACATATGTTCCAAGTAATCACAAACAAGTGAATGTACTACATGTATTGCATAATTGCATACCTGTACATTTTGCAGCTGCCTGCCTCGTTTTTGTGCTATTTGTCCTGTTGTGTTTAATGCTCTGTCATGGAAAAAGACCTTCAATTCAGTGCTTCATAATTCATGTATGTCTCAATGGTATAAATCAACAATTTCTCAATGTTACAACCATGTTTGCTATGAATCACACATCCAAGTGCATGCCGTTTTAAGTTAGTAGCTGACTATCCAAGTATGAGGTACTCACTGCACAATCTATTGTCGACGTTATGTAAACTTTGTAGCATGTCAGTAACTCACAATAGGCAACAAATCCGCCTACCCCAGGGGCCTCACATTTGGCAATGCAAGACATTCAACGACTTGTAGGTTGTTTTCAACACTTTACTGTGCTTTTATATTGTAAATCCTGTAAGTTAGTACAGTGTAAAACTGTATTGAAATGCAGCCAATATTTGTTGGTTGTGAAGTGCAATATCATTGGATATTGTACCGTAATGGTGGCAGCGGTGGGATATTATTTTGCCAAAACTGTTGACCATGCAGTAATTCCTGTATCACATTCAATCAACATCAAGAGACGTTCTAAAACAATGAAGTTGATATTTGACATCTGGTGATCATGAATGAACGCCAGACTTTAAATTATCAGCAACATTATGAATGTCTACACATAAGTACAATCAGCATGATTCATTGGGGAAATCTGAGACTTTCAGAAACCCCAATAATTTTAATACAATACAGTATAATACTAGATTGCTTTGATGACTTTTAATGTTCATACTTACTCCCTCTTTCACCCTTTTTTCTCACACCCTGTTTATGTAATCACGGAGGATTCTTTCCAGCTTCAGGATGCAATTAGAGGTGTAGCATTAAAGCTGTGCCCCTCCCACCAACTGACACTATCACTTACAGTAACATGATTCTGAGTTGCACTTTAGTGGTTTAACAAACATTACTATTTACTTCCTGGGATACATACATGAAGTTCTTTCCCAGAAGGGAAAAGTCTTTTACACAGGACTTCCTTAAAATAATTCATGTTCACATTGCTGTACACTATGTATATTCAACCCTCATAATTTGTCTTAGAAAAGAAAACCAATGTGCACATTATAATGTGTTTGAAACACTGACAATGAGGTTGAACATATATTGAATAAGAATGTAGTACACTGTCCTTAGAAATGGTATAAAAAGAATCTATAGATTTATCATAAGGATTGCTATCTGTGGTGTATGTCCACCCTCTTAATATGATATGCTATACTTGCTATGAATAGATTTTGCCATGAAGAAATACATGCAACCCTGTGGTAGGGAAACAACTTTTGGTTTTCTACTTTATTTGAAAGCCTGTATGAAAATAATCTTTTTCATTGTGTTTAATCGCTGGATTCTTAAGGTCAGATCTAGTTCTGCAGTTGTATTTTACATTTCAATGTACAATGTATCTTCATTCAATATATCACACATTAAAAAAAACCTCCTAACTGCAATATATTCAGTTTACACATAAAGCCATTATATTTGCTATCAGTAGATTTACGTGTGTTGTGTAGTGTCCATTGTAATACAAACAGGAAGAGAATTAAAATGTTGGCAACAAAGTGAAAGCTAAACATATTATTGCCAGGTACGTGGCTTGGAATGTCTGACAAGCATGGAATAGAAAGTGATATCTCAACTACATTTATGTACTTAGTAGAAAGTTACCACAATTTATCTATTGATAAGTACATATTACAGAATCATATGTACTTGCAGTAGAAAAAGTATCCCCCCTTTTTTAACTAAAACACTGTTTTTCTTTCTATTGATTTGCAACCTTTAACAAAAAAGGTCGCCTAATTACTTGATATAAAAGTATTACGTAGTATACTCACCACTGTCATCTAGT